>JAJIYU010001652.1:0-34712 GCA_030144865.1 Tinospora cordifolia | reverse complement strand
TCATCTTCAAAACATCATCACACATGCAAGACTTATTCAAATTAAAATAAAGAAGTAGAAGTTAGAAGTCACTTCTACCTTAAATGCGTCTCTTCTGCACGCCTCTGAAATGCGATAGAGTTTCGTTACTTCAAGGCTTCCAAACACTCAAGAACTCTCAAGAACACTCAAAAACACTCAAGAGTTCTTGAGTTGAATTGTCATCTTGTTCTCTAAGGGGAAGGCTTAGAGAACAAGATGACAATTCAACTCTTGTTTATTGGGATGAGATGAATTGTGAGCATGGGGGGTGTTTATATAGAGTTCAAAAGGGTGGAAAATGGCAAGTTTGGGGTGTCATCTTGTGGGAAACTTACCAATTCTTCAAAATTTCGTGCCCCCAAGCATAGGAGATTAGCAAGAAATTTTTTGGAAATTTTTAGAAATTTAGAAACTAATTTTCGAATTTTTGGAGTATTTAATCGATTTTTTTCGGATATTTTGGATAATAATCACGGATCTGCGTATCAGGTCGTCGGATCATCCTCGTATCACGCACACGTATTCGGATTGGGCGTATCACATCTGGGCTGTTCAATTATCCTCGAGAATGGTCTTAGATCCTTGATCGTTAGAGGAGCGTAAATCTGGATCGTCCGATTTCCTCGAGCGCAGTGTTAGTTCGCGATCTCAGATTAACGAATTTGTTCTGGATGGTCGGATCGTCCGTGAGACACACATTTCGAGATGAACGAAACTCAGCTTGATCGTCCGATTGTCCTTAATTGTTTCTAGCCGTTCGATTTGCCTCGATTGGAGTACTCGTTCGCGATCATCTCAGAGCGCCTCGATCTAGATTGTCTGATGGACCTCGAGTGATGTGATCGATCAGAGATATCTTGAATCTGGGCCATCCGATTTTTCTCGAGCTCAGCACCATTCACGATTGATTCCTACGGCTTTGATCTGCACCGTTGGATGAATCTCGAGCATCGCATCCGATCTTTATCACTGATCCGGGCCACACGATGAACCTCAAGTGCAGTGTCATCTTTGATCAGATGAGACGCATTCGAACCGTTAGATCAGCCTGATCGTTTCTGAGCCGTTAGATCTCATTGATTCGGTGCTCCTGGGCGTTGTTTTGGGCTTCAATTTCATTTGTTGGATTTTGCATATTTGTTTTGGACTGTTAGATGCAGTTTCTAATTACCAAATTTGATTTTTAAGGTTGTTATTATTCGAGAATTGTTAATTAGACACTTCCTAATTGATAAAAACTTGATTTCTTGTATATTCCCTTCTATTTTGATGATTTGCTAATATTTTTTCCTTTATTTATTTAATATTGTATTTATTAGATATTTTTTCATTTCTTTAATATCTTGAATTAAATAATTCATATTTCATTTTTAGATAATACCTCATGTAATTATAAATTAATATTTATATAATGCTTTGTTTATTTTTAATAAATACATGTACACTACATTTTTATTCAATAAATTTTTCTATGTACATATTCCTATAATATGTAGTATCAATATTTATTATGCTAACACACACCTTATTCATATACATATTAACCTATATGTGTATATATATACTTTATTTCTATTTATTTCTTAAGCAACTCCTTAAATTTCATAATTAATTCTAATAAATTGTAATTTTTATTTAATTATCAAATTAAGGTTTTATTTGTCTAATTCTTTATTATATCTCCAATATATTTTATTTTTCATGTATGAACCCACAATTTGCACCAAAAATTTTCTTAAAATCTTTGGAATTAATTTACTTAACTTATTTTATTTATTTTAAATTATTTAACAAAATTCTAGGGTATTACCTTCTATTAGACCCACAAGCTACTTATCTTGCCTCTATTTTTCCCTAATCTAATGTAGTAGATCCGATTGGCAAGACACACTATAAAGGTAGGCTTGCTTGTTATTCAAGGTTATCCCCAAACCTAAAGTCTTCCATCAACTAGTAAATTCAGCCCTTTTCTTCCTCTTGGTGGTTGAACTTTTTATTCAAGGCATCAGCCACCACATTGGCTTTCTCCAAATGGTAATGTAATTGAAAATCATAGTCCTTGAGGAACTCCATCTACTTACGTTGCCTGAGGTTCGACTCTTTTTGGGTGTAGATTTACTTCAAGCTCTTATGATCTGAAAATAGATTGAATTTTTCACCATAAAGGTAGTGTCTACAAATCTTCAGGGCAAATACGATGGCCGCTAATTCTAGGTCGTGAGTAGGGTAATTCTTCTCATAGACCTTCAGTTGTCATGAGGCGTAAGCAACTACTCGTCTTTCCTGCATCAAAACTACTCCAAGTCCACTTAGCGAGGCATCAGTATAGAGGGTATAGGTAACACCATGGGTTGGAGTGACTAGGACAGGGCCATAGTCAATCTCTTCTTCAGTTCTTGGAATGATTGTTCATACTTCTTATTCCAATTAAACTTAACTCCCTTCTTGGTCAGCTTGGTCATAGGTTCTGTTAGTTTGGAGAAATCTTGGATGAACCTTCTGTAGTACCCAGCCAGACCTAAGAAGTTCCTAATCTCTGTAACTGTCTTAAGTTTTTTCCAATCCATAACTGCTTCCAGCTTCTCCGGATCTACAAAGATGACTTCTGCTGATACCACATGGCCAGGGAACTTGACTGTCTTTATTCAAAACTCACACTTGTTAAACTTGACATATTATTGATGCCTTTAGAGGATCTCCAACACTTTCTGTAAGTGTTTTAAGTGTTTAGCCTTTTGACTCGGAGTAGATTAGAATGGCATCTACGAATACACCACAAACTAGTCAAGATACTGTCTAAACACTCGGTTCATCGAGTCCATGAATGTTGCTTGGGCATTGGTCAAACCAAAGGGCATCATGGTGAACTCAAAGTGTCTATATCTTGTCTTGTCTTGAAAGCAGTCTTGTGTATATCAAACTCCTTGATTCTTAATTGGTGATATCCTGACCTAAGATCAAACTTTGAGAAATGGGTGGCTCATCTCAAATGCTCAAATAGATCATCAATCCTTGGCAAAGGATACTTATTCTTCATTATAGCTTGGTTCAACTTCGATAATCGACACAAAGTCTCATAGAATCATCTTTCTTCTTTATGAATAGTATCGGAATCCCCCAAGGTGACTCACTCAGCGTGATAAAGCCTTTTTCTTTGAGACTTCAACTCGATTAATTCTACTAGTGTCATTCTGTAAAGAGGTATAGCGATAAGGTTGGTTCCAGGGTGAAGTTTAATCTTGAACTCTAACTCTGTAGTTCAAGTAAGGTTGGATTTTCTTTAGTTCAACAGGTTCTTCCTCAGAGAGTTCCTCGAACTCATTCTTCTGCCTTAAGTAATTCAACATGGCTATGGTTGGACTTCTTGGTAATCTCCGCATATCCCCATTGATTCTATAGGTTTCCCTGAAGGTAAGGTTATGGTCACCCATCTTTTAGGACAATCTGTTTGGGCTTGGTACTAATCTAACCAATCTATTCCCAAGATTACATCATAGCCATAAAAGGTAAGGTACACAGGTCAACTGTTAAAAGTTTATCCCCAAACCTTAGGTCACAACTACACATTCATTTTGAAGACATAGTGGTCCTTATTGGTTTGGACATATTCAAAGTTACAGGTAGTGTTTTCGTCACAAGTTGTAACCTATCAGCTAGTTCTTTAGAAATAAAAGATTTAGAAGCACCCAAGTAAAACAACAATTTCACGTTAACATTGAACAACAAAAATATACCTTCCACTACAGGGAACTGGTCTTCTTAAGCCTCAATAGAAAACATTCTATCCTAGTTATGCCCACGGACCTAGTTATACCCCTGATTAGCATTCAATTGTTGTTGCCTCCCTTAAGGATGACCATTTTAACCTCCTCCCTACTATGGTTGTTGCTGAGGAGATTGAGCCTGTGCATTAGGACAATATCTAGCCAGATGATCCTTTTAGTTTCACACAAAACAAAGCCCTTGCTTCCTTGCTTATTCCCATGACTCATTCTTGGCCTACCCCTGTTTTTGTGTAGGTGGTGTTTTCCCACCATTGTTTCTTTTCTTCTGAGCCCCTTGATCATGTTCACTCTTGGGACTCTTATTCGTCCCTCTCAATCTTTGTTCTAGGTTGAGTTCTTGTTCTAGTGTTAGCGCCTTTTCCATGACATCTTTGTAAGCCTTTAGGCTTAGAGTCATCACTATCTTTCGGATCTCCATCTTGAGACCCTGTGCGAATTGATCGACCTTTCTTTTATCTTCCCTGACTAGATCTGGGGAGAGTTTGGCCAGTTCGATGAACTTTCTTTCATATTCAGCTACAATCATATTCTTTTCATTCAGTTGAATAAAGTCTTCTTTTAGCTTGCTCAAGGTTGCTTCTAGAAAGAACTTTTTATAGAAGATCTCTAAGAAGTTCTCCCAGCTTATGGCATCAACATCTGCATTAGGGTTCATCCTCATCATACGCCACTAACTTCTGGTTGCTCCCTTGAAGTGGTGTGTGGCTAGTGCCACTCGTCTCAACCCAATTACCTTTAATACATTGAGAATTTCCTCCATCTCTTGGTACCAGTGGTCTACTGAGATGCAATTTGAAATACTATCAAATGAGGGAGGATGGAGCTTCTATAGCTCTATTAGGATCTTCTTCTGTTTCTCATCCTCCAAACCCTCTTGAGCTCTCTGATGTTTGGGATCTTGGGCCACAGGGACTGGTTGTTGAACCTGGATAGGTTTAGGTACTTGAGGCTGTGGAGCCACCTGAGAGATTATCTATGGGAGTGCCCTCAACAGTTGATCCAACACCCTCTGCGACCTCTCGTTCATCATGGCTTCCATCTGTGCCTCCATTCCAGCAGGCAATTCTTATTCCCGATGCTTAGTTTTATCAGAGGTGGTGGATCGAGTTGCATACTTCCTTGCTCCAACTATTTTTTACAATTCAAGTAGTTTGTCAGTATTTGCATCGTCAAACGTTTTTACTATCATGACTCTAGATTCATGTCTCTAGGTCCTCAATCTATTCCGTGGCCTAAAAGTTTTTCTTCTAGGTTCTTTTCATGCATGTGTACAAGATTTGGTCTTAAAGTAAATAAACAGTAAGGCATGCATATCATGCATTCCTACAATTAAGCTGGCACAACAAGGTTCCAAGCTTCCACCTAAGCTTTTAGGTTCAAGTGTCTCATACCACTTTACCCCTTCCACTTGGGCTTTCACTCAGAACAAAGTCGCACCTAAACAATTTTGCAAATTACTTGATAACTAAGGTTCCCTAGCCCACTATATTCTACTGTCCCATACCAACGAGCATATAGAAACCCGTTCTGCTAGAGTTACTGGTCATTCACCACACATGGTCCATCATTCTTCGAGTCCAGGCTTCCTCCATAACCCCAAATTCCTATGCATCCCATACTATATAGAGACTGAAAGATATAGAAGTTTCCAGGTTTCGTGTCCTGATCAAACAATTTTCTGTTTTCACACAAGTTTCAGTCTTTATCTTATGTCCTAAACATTTATGCTTTTGATCCATTGTGCCACCTATGGCTACATCACGTTTCTACCTAAGGTCTTTCCTCTAGACCTAAGGTTCCGTTTGGTTGACTTACAACCTTTGTCTAACTGAGATACCACCTTTGGCATATTTTTTGACTTCTATTCGATCCCTTGCCCTAATTTTCTACCTTTTAATTTTCTTTTATAAAAAGTAAAGGTGTTCTTCAACTCAAACTACTCGTACAAGCTAGTGGGACAACCTCCAGATCGAGCAATGAGACCTAAGTCTGCCTAGCAACCACACTTTCTAGGGAGGGATATCCCACCTCCCTTTCAATATTCAGCTTTACTCAGGACAAGGTTTACCTACTATCAGCTCAACTTGTAGTCTTTGTATCCAAACAAAACGTTTTAAACACATATATTTCCTTTTTGTAAGCACTTTCTAAAATGTTTTTCAATTTCAAAAATAGAAGGTAGGGCATTCAATATTCAGTTCAATTCCAAGTGAAATCCTAATTTGAGTTTTTAATTCTAGTCAAACAATCATTGATTGACTTTCTAATTCTAGCCCAAGGCATTCAAGATTCAATTCAATTCAAAGTAAAACCCAAACTTGAGTTTCTAATTCTAGTCAAATAGCCACTAATTGACTTTGCAATTCTAGCCTAAGGCACCCAAAGCCTAGGCTTTGATACAACCTTTGTAACACCCCAACCCCCAAGAAACAGGTTTAAGCTCAACCACAAGGCAAGTTCGATCTTATGTTAAATTTACAGGTACACAACTTGCATCTCAATTCCTTTATTCTAATACTTATTGAAATACTCAAAAATAAACTTCTATTGAGTTTAATATTCAACAAGATATTACATTCAAAGGAAAACTTCAAATCTTTATTCATTCAAATAAAATATTACATTCAAATCTTTATTCATTCAAATAAAATATTACATTCTTGAATCAAGTCCAAAGATTGAGTACATAACTCTAAAATTCAAAAGTAAAATTCAACGGAAGTCTTTAATTCAAAATTATGAACACTATGCCCCCTCAATATAAACTTTCTAAAAGTAGACTTTCAAAAAAATCCATAATCCTCATGTAATTCAATTTCCTTAAAAATAGAAGAAAGGGGTGAGCACATAACCCAGTGGATCATTCATTGAACAACTAAGTTACTATTTCAAATCAATAGCATATCTAAATTCAAACACTTTCATGCATTAAATAATTTACACAATTTTTTGGTTGTAGTTGACGTTAAAACTAAAAAGGTTCTACTCCCTTCATATTCTTAATTTAGATACCCCTCTTTAGGATGGAAAGACATTTCTTTGTCATTTTTCATCGGATATCACATACGAAGTATCCCTTAGTTACGCCCCACAACTACACACTCCAAGCATGTATTAAGAACACCCATTGCACCCATACGTGTCACTATGACAGTATGTGGTTCTTATCTTCAATTTATTATATTTAAGATCACATAATTACAAAAGAAATCCAAAATTTAAATTTCAGAATTTTAAACATCCAATAAAGCATGAAAACATCACATAATATGTTTTGAAACATTGAATTAAATCCTAAACATGGATTCTAAGCATGGCACACTCTCATGAGTGATTGAAACATAAACACATACTAAACTAAAACTATATATGGTTAAACATGTTGAAACTAAAATAACATATTGAAAATTAGAATTTAAACAAGCATAAACTTGCTAGAAATTTGAAAGAGCAAAGTACAAGTTCAAGAAATCCCCTCTACCTTAATAGTTGTTCTCCCAAATTTAGCAAGGGTTCCCCAACGTCTTAGCACTTCCAAACATGAACAATATCACTCAAATCAACTCACTACAATACTGAAATTGAAGCTTCTCACTTATGAGCACAAAAGAAAAGAGAAGTAAGAAGAGATGCCAAGAAGAGGGCAAGAACAAGCAAAGAGGAAAGTGTCAACTCTTTGCTTTGGGATGAGATGAATGTCAATAAGAGGGGGTATTTATATGTGTTCATGAGCATAAGGGGGACAGTTTGGGCAATACACAAAGTTGGGCAAGTGTCCAATCCAAGGTGGATAGCTAGGCTTGAACAGGGTAAGTGTGCTCATGGGCCCACTTAAGCTTGCTGAATTCTCATGAGCTAATATTTGATTCTCTAGCCTATTTCTTAATTAATATTAAAGAATATTTTCAGACTTGGAATCATGCTAATCTCAGATGGGACATCCGCTTTTAGATAGGATCTTGCTCATAAAACTTTCTTATTTGGTTCCCTTGCTTACTCATCACACCAACACACATGGAATGCTTGCTATTTTTCTATACTTGGATGTAAAGCAAGGGTAGTCTGCGATCAAACATGAAGAGACACTATATCATAGTCTAATATGCAAATTTAAACTTCAGGAAAGTCACTAAATAATTCAAACTCCAAGTATGGTGCACCCTTTAGGGTACACCCATGAGTTGGCGCCAAAAGGGGAGAAAAGGAAGTTTCTATTTTGGTTTTCTTGCCTAATGTGCGTGGGAGGGCTAGGGTTTTTGGGTGCATGTTTCATACTTCAAACCCTTCTAATTTGGTTGGTACACTTGTGCACACACATACCCCCCTATGGAGCGAACTTGCATGAATAGGGCGTGATGCACATGATCACTTGTCTTCGTGTATAGAATCACCCTTCTTGGATTTTCCAATTCCTATGGGACGTCTCATTCCTTGGGTAGGTGTGGGCATACATGATCAATTGTATGGCATATGGAATCACTTTTCATGAATTCAAATGATGGGCACATCCCATGAAGCTTTGGGTAGGGTGTGCACATGATCATGGTGTTCCACCCATGTGCCTTGCACATGTTAGGGGTGGCCATGACTTCATGGGTTCACAAAAATTAAATAAAAATTAATATTTCCTTATTTACAAGGAATTATGATTTATAACCTATAGTTTTGGAATCACATGAACCTAATACACATTTTAAGGTATGGTTTGGCCCAAGGTGATTTTTCCTCAAAAGAAACTTTCCTTATTTGAGATCCAATGATGTCACTAGGCAAATGTAAATTCAAATCTTGGCCAATTGTTTTGATTTTTGGATATGTCATTCATTTTGTTACATCATGTCATTCTGTTTCATTTCGGGTCATTTTGATTGCCTGAAGTACCCTAAATGACAATTCTTTCTAAATTTGGACCCCCTTGAAGGGCGTTTGACAAATGAAAACTCTACCCTTGACCAATTCTTCTAATTTTTGGATATGTTGTCCCATTAGTTGGTTCATGTTACCGTAATTTATTTTAAGTTGTTTTGGGTATCTGAGGGTTATAAAAGAGAGTTTTGGAACTTGCTAAATTTAGCCCTGAAATGAACTCGACTTCATTTTGCACCAAAATTTCACTGAATTGATGATCAATTTCATTTAATTGAGTACAGTGAATTCAGGGTATCACAAGGCAAATATGTAATATAATGATCATTCTGTGTATGTTTTTTTTATTTTCGCTTTTGATTCTTTAAATTATTCTGATATTATTTATCGTATGAGATTGGAGAGGCTTAACACTAGTTGGGCGAACTTGACCCAGTGAGTGAGTTCGTCAAGCTACTGTGCCAGTCGGGTCGCTCTTTGTCCTAGGGAAGGGGTCCCGATAGACTTGGTATCAGAGCCTAGGTTTGAAAGAATCGAAAAAATCTAATAAGTAAAGAACCTAGGCAATATCAGAATGATTGCAAAAATAAACGAATTATCAAACAAAGGATAAAAACTATCAATCAAAAAACGTATCTTGAACAGAATGTATTATACTACTAGAGTCGAGTCTGTTTGAATGCTTGAATAACCAATAGTTTGATTTGAACTGCAAATAGAGATGTCACCCAAGAGGGGTAGAACACCTCGTAGGCGAGGCAAACCACCGCTTGAGCCTAGGGAGCCGCCACCATACCACCACTTCTAGTTCAGCCCAAGCTAAACCCCATACAGAGACTCGAAGCTATGATTAGGGCCTCTAACGAGGCTGCTCAAGCCTAAACAACCTTAATGATGGAGAGACAAGACAGATTGGAAGCTAATAGACAGGGAACCAAGCTAGTAGTGCAGCTTGCTCCACCTATGCCATCGACTGTTGAGCCACCAACTGAGTAGCCACCAGTTGGGTTAGTAGTAGCTCCAGTAGCCCCAGCATAGGACAGACAGGAAGATGAAAGAGCCCATACCCGGCTCTTCAAATGTTTTATGGATTTGCATTCTAAGAGGTTCAGACGCGGCATTAGTCTAGAGGCAGCAGAGGATTAGTTGCTAAAAATGGAAAAGAATGCAGAGACCCTGAGACTATCAGAGGCGAATCAGGTTTTATTTTTAGTCCACAAGTTAGAGAGTGAGCTTACTAGATGGCGGCGTTTTACGAGGAGCATTAAGGGCCCGATCACTTCTTGGGCTAGGTTTATAAGGCTATTTCTTGATGCTTACATTCCTGAGACTGAGCAAGAATGTAAGAAGTAGAGTTTCTAAGCCTGCGGTAGGGAACCATGACTGTGAGAGAGTATACATATCAGTTCTTACAATTGGAAACTTACACACCAAGGTTGATATCTAAACAGAAAGAGAGGGCAAAATTCTATTGTCGAGGCCTAAGGGTCGCTATCAGGCAAGCGCCTTCCACATCCAGGGCCTAGACCTTAAAGGAGATCCAGAGGGAGGCCCTATGATATAAGATGGATGGCTTAGATGAGCGCCCTAAGATTTCAGTAGTATCTGGCAGTACCCCTTAGCCACAGCTGCAATAGCAGGCCGTATCATAAACTCAACCATCCAAAGGTAGGCTTGGGGATCATTGAGATCGTGGTCATTATCAAAAGCAGAGGAAGAGGAAGTATTATGAAGGACAGCTGAGCAACACTCCTAGCCAGACCTCCACAAAGTCGATGGCACTTGCAGCCACTCCTTGCAGGCACATCCATCGGTAGAACAATAGAACACATTTTTTGGGTCCAAAGATAGAGGCCGTGGTCGAGGTCATAGATAGAGCCAGGGCTATCAAAGAAGACAAAGACCACCCTTTGCATGCTATTAGTGCAGATAGGTTGGACACAAGAGGGATGAGTGTCCAACTCTTACACAGGGTCCTACTTCTTCTGCCCCAGTGATTAGAGTTGGAGCATAAGTCATCACCTAGTCTGACCATGAATCGACGAGGACCTTGGTGGAAGGTATTGTCTTACTTTGTGATTCATCTGTATATGTGTTGATTGATGTTGGTTCTACTTTGTCCTTCATTTCTAGATGTGTTGTAGATAGACTGGGACTTAGGCAAGTTAGGGCTCCTACTTAGTTGATGTTAAGCACTGCTGTTGGGGAACACATCTACCCCAACATGATATATGAGAGGTGTGTACTTAGGATGGGGGACTTTGAAACTATAGTAAACCTTTGAGTACTGGACTTTCTCAAGTTTGATGCCATATTTGGTATGGATTGGTTAGCTGCATACCACGCACATGTGGATTGCTATGCCAAGAGGGTTGTGTTTTAGATTCCAGGCCAACCCACTGTTAACTTTAAGGGGAGAGCTTTATATGGGCAGAGTACTTATGGCAAATTAGTGACACAACATGAGATTAATACTCTAGCTAGTTTGATGACCATAAATGAGGCACCTTCACGGTCGAGCATTGATGAGAACCCTATCATCAGAGATTTTCCTGACGTGTTCCCTGAGGATTTACTCGGCTTGTCCCTTAAACAGGAAATCGACTTTATTATCAAGATCATTCTTGGGACATGACCTGTATCGATTCCTCCTTACTGCATGGTGCCTAAGGAGTTGTAGGAGTTGAAGGTCCAGCTGGAGGAGTTGTTAAGTAAGGGTTTCATCTCTCCTAGCTTGTCACCTTGGGGTGTTTCGCTGTTGTTTGTGAAGAAGAAGGATGGGAGCCTTCGTTTATGCATCGACTATTGGTAGTTGAACAAGGTGACGATCAAGAATAAGTATTCTCTTTTCTCTATCGATGATTTGTCTGATCAACTTAGAGGTGCCAAAGTGTTTTTGAAGATTGATCTAAGATCTGGCTACCATTAGCTAAGAGTTAAGGAAAAAGATGTGCCGACAACTGCGTTCCACACTAAATAGGGGCACTATGAGTTCTTGGTCATGCCATTCAGCAAGACGAATGTCCTAGCTATGTTTATGGACCTCATACAGAAGGTGTTTCAACCATACCTCGATACCTCTGTGATTATTTTCATTGATGATATCTTGATTTATTCGAGGTCTCGAGAAGAGCATACGGAGCACTTGAGGATCGCACTACAGACCCTGAGAAAGCATAAGTTATATGCTAAGTTTAGCAAGTGCGAGTTTTGGTTATTAGAGGTCTAATTTTTGGGTCACGTGGTTAGTGTTGAGGGTATTTTTGTCGACCCCACTAAGGTCGAGAAGATTATCAGTTGGTCGAAACCTACCACAGTGACCGAGATTTGTATCTTCTTGGGTTTAGTAGGCTATTATCACCATTCCGTCTAGAACTTATCAAGGATTGCAGCTCCAATGATGAAGCTAACCAAGAAAGATGTTCTATTTGTGTCAACAGACAAGTGCGAAGATGCCTCCTTGAGCTTAAGCGGAGATTGACATTAGCTCCAGTACTAGTCTTGCCAGATCCTAGGCGAGAGTTGACTATATACACTGATGCATCACAGGTAAGCTTGGGCTGTGTATTGATGTAGGATGACAAAGTTGTAGCTTTTGCCTCCAGCCAGTTGAAGGATCATGAAAGGAACTACCCTATACATGACTTAGAGCTTGCAATGGTAGTATTCACACTTAAGACTTGGCGGAATTATCTTTATGGTGATCGTTTCATGCTCTATTCACATCATAAGAGCCTCAAATATTTGTTTTCACATAAGGATTTGGACATGAGACAGAGGCGATGGATGGAGCTATTGAAGGATTATAACTTTAGTATTGAGTACCACCCGGGAAGGCTAATGTAATGGCTGATGCTTTAAGTCAGAGACGGGTCGAGACTGCATGAACGGCTAAACACATGTCTCATGAGTGGATGATGATAGATTTTGCCACGATTATGAGTATCCATAGGTCACCTTCTGAGGCTAAAGTCAATGCATAGATTACAACTCAACCAGTTCAAGTTCAGGAGATCACGAAAGGACAACCTCATGATGTGGACTATGACATGTTCAGGTCTTAGGCAGACAACACTTCTCGTGGGGAGTGGTCATGTGATTCACAGGGTGCACTGTGGTACAAGGGACGGTTGTGGGTACCAGATGATGCTAGTCTAAGGCATAGTGTGCTTGAGGAGCTACACCACTCGAGATATATTTTTTATCCGAGTGACGATGAGATGTACCAAGATGCTAAATGCACATATTGGTGGCTCAGGACGAAAATGGGATATAGTAGCTTTCATTCAAAAAAGGGATACGTGCTAGCATGTTGAGGCTAAGCACCAGAGACTCGGTGGATCTTTATAACCCTTATCTATACCAAAATGGAAGTGGGAACACATTACTATGGACTTCATTATAAGACTACCCGTATGCAGCGGAGGTATGATTATTTGGGTAGTTGTGGATCGTTTGATGAAGTCTGCCCACTTTCTTCCTATGCATACTAAGGATTTAGTGGAGTGATTGAGCCGACTTTATATTAGAGAGATTATGAGGCTTCATGGGGTTCCTTTATCTATAGTATCAAACAAAGACGCTAGGTTCACGTCCCACTTTTGGCAAGTAGTATAGGCTCAGTTGGGGACAAAGGTGAACCTTAGTAGAACATTCCAACCACAAACTAATTGTGTTATGAGTTTGAATATGAAAGATGGTTGTTCAAAAAGGATCCACTAGATTATTTGCTCACTCCTTTCTTTCTTATTTTTTCAGGAACATGAAACCTATGAAGCAGTTGAACATTGATAGTTCTTAGAAAGTTTTTACCTTATTGTTTTTAGAATTTTTAAGGGCATGTTGCCCAAAGTTTAAATCTTTTCTACTTAAAAGTATTTTGAAGTTTTTCGCTGTAATAATTAGTTTTTTTAAAAAAAGTTTAGTACTTTCAATTTTTCTATTATGAATAAAATAGTTTGAATTTCTTTATCTCTTTTAATTTGCCTTGATTTTATTAGAGTGAAACTTTTGTATTCTTGAATTTTTATACAAAGGCACGAGATATTGAAAAAGAGAAGAACAAGTGTGTGTCACTTGTAAAGTAACACTGGCCTGACCCGCCAGTTGGTTAAGTCCACTGTCAAGAGAATGGTGGTCATGTCCAATGCTTAAAGATACGAGGATTGAGGTGTTACAAGCGTGGTATCATAACCTAGGCATTAGTTGCTAGGCCAAGAACAGAAAGTTTCCTTTGATACTAAGCATGGTATCAGAGCCTAGGCATTAGTTGCTGAGCCAAAAACATAAAGTTTCCTCTGATACCAAGTGTGGTATCAGAGCTCAGTTATTAGAATTACTAGACTAGAATAAGAAACACAAACTTAGGGTTTCACCTTGAATGGAATTGAATTTAGAATGCCCTACCTTCTATTTTGAAATTGAAGAACATTTTAGAAAGTGTTTTCAAAAAAGAAAACATATGTTTTTAAATATTTTGTTCGGATAAAAAGACTACAAGTTGAGCTGATAGTGGGTAAGTCTTATCCGAGTAAAGTTAAACATTGAAAGGGAGGTGGGTTATCCCGCCCTAGAAAGCGCGATTGCTAAGCAGACTTAGGTCTCGCCGTCTGATCTGGAGGTTGTCCCACTAGCTCACATGAGTGATCTGAGTTGAAGAACACCCTTACTTTCTATTAAAAAAATAAGAAGGTTGGAAATTAGGGCAAAGAATTGATTAGAAGTCAAAAAAGATGCCAAAGGTGGTATCTTAACTAGACAGAGGTTGTAAGTCAACTAGAACCGAACCCTAGGTCCAGAGAAAAGACCTTAGGTAGAAACGGGTGTAGCCATGGGTGGCACAGTGGATTAAAAACATAAAATTTTTGGACATAGGCTAGAGACTGAAACTTGTGTGAAAATAGAACATTGTTTGATCAGGACACGAGACCGGGAAGCTTCTATAATTTTTGGTTTCTATGTAGTATGGGATGCATAAGAATTCGAGGTTATGAAGGAAGCTTGGACTCGGAGAATGATGGACCATGTATGGTGAATGATCAGTACCTTTGGCAAAACGGGTTTCTCTATGCTTGCTGGTATGGGACGGTTGAGTATAGTGGGCTCGAAAACCTTAGTTATCAAGCAATTTGTGAAATTGTTTGGGTGCAGCTCTATTCTGAGTAAAACCCTAAGTGGAAGGGGTAGAGAGGTATGGGACACTTGAACCTGAAAGCTTAGGTGGAAGCTTGGAACCTTGATGTGCTAGCTTGATTGTATGATTGTATGATATGCATGATGTATTGTTTATTTGCTTTAAAACCAAATACTATACCTAATACGCGTGAAAAGAACCTAGAAGAAAGACTTTAGGCCACTGAACAAATCGAAAACCTAGAAACATGAATCTAGAGCTATGATAGTATGAATATTTGACACATACTGACACTCTACTCAATTTACAAGTAAATGGCTGGAGCAAGGAGGTATTTACTCGATCCACCACCTCTGAGGGGACTGAACAACAAGAGTAGGAACTGTCTACTGGGATAGAGGCACGGATGGAGGCACGAATGGAGGCACAGATGGAAGCCATGATGAATGAAATGTTGCAAAGGGTACTAGATCAACTGAGAAGGACATTTCTACAAATAATTCCTCAGGTGGCTCCTCAGCCTCAAGCACCTAAACCTATTCCAGTCCAAGTCCCAACACTAGTACCTCAGGAACATCAAAGGAATCCAGAAGACCTAGAAGATGAAAAACATAAGAAGATGCTATTGGATTTGCAAAAGCTCCACCCTCCCTCATTCGATGGAACTACTAACTGCATCTCTGTTGATCACTGGTACCGGAAGATGGACGAGGTACTAAATGTGTTGAAGGTGATGGGTTCAAGGCGAGTAGCACTAGCCACACACCATTTCAAAGGACTAGCCCGTGGATGGTGGAGGATGATGCAGATGGATCCCAACATTGACATTGTGACCATGACCTGGGGAGAGTTCAGAGAAAAATTTTATGACAAATTCTTTCTAGAGGCAACTCTCAAAAAATTGCAAGAAGACTTCGTGAAACTCAACCGGAGGGATCTCACAGTAACTAAATACTAGAGGAAGTTTACTGAGCTGACCAAATTTTCTCAAAAACTAATCTAGGAAGAAAGAATGAAAGCCAACAGATTTGCACAGGGTCTCAAGATCGAGATCCGAAAGTCATCATGACATTGGGCCTCCGAACCTACAAGGAAGTTGTTGAACGGGCCCTAATTTTAGAACAAGAGCTCAACCTGGAACAAAGGCTGAGAGGAAAGAATGAGCAGAACAAAAATGGAAAGGACCAACAAGGGACCTAGAAGAAAAGCAAAAGTGGTAAGGCTCCACAGAAATAGGGGTAGAACAAAGACGAGTCAAGGGAAGAAGCTAAGAGGCTGGGATTGTGTTTCATATGCAAGCAGAAGGGTCATTTGGCAAAAAATTGCCCAACTACACTAGCTCAGGCTTCCCAATAGCAAAAACAGAATACTTAAGGGGAAAGTCAGAATGGGTGACCTCAAGCCAGACAGAATCAGAATGCCAATCAAGGGCAAAACTAGGGTCGTGGTCAGAACCAGGTAGAATGTTCGCGGTTGAGAACCAGGAAGACCAGGCCCTTGCAGTAGAAAGTACATTCCTATTGTTTAATGTTACTATAAAACTGTTGTTTGACTCAGGTGCCTCAAAATCTTTTATCTCTTAAAAACTAGCTGATAGGTTATAACTTGTGAAAAAAACAATGCTTGTGACTTTGAATGTGTCTGCACCAATAGGGGCCATTGTGACTTCAAAAAAGATGTGTAGTTGGGACTTTAGGTTTCGGGATAAACTTTTAACAGTCGACCTATATACCCTAACTTTCTATCTCTATGACTTAATCTTGAAGATGGATTGGTTAGACCAGTACCAAGCCCAGATAGATTGTCCTAAGAGACGGGTAACCATAACATTACCTTCTCGAGAGATCCTTAAAATCAATGGGGATATGCGGAGACTACCAAGGAGTCCAACCCTAGCTTTGCTGAATTGTTTGAAGCAAAGGGATGAGTTCGAGGAACTCTCTGAAGAAGAATCTACTGACTTGAAGAATATTCATAACCTAGTTGTAGTCAGTGAGTACGAGGATGTGTTTCCAAATGACTTACCTAGACTACCACCAACTAAAGAGTTAGAGTTCAAGATTGAACTTCACCCTAGAACCAACCCTATAGCCATACCTCCTTATACAATGGAGCCAGCAGAACTAAATGAGCTGAAAACTCAACTGGACAAGCTCAACGAGAAAGGTTTCATCAAGTCGAGTGAATCACCCTAGGAAGCCCCAGTACTATTCGTAAAAAAGAAGGATGGTTCCTTGCGATTGTGTGTTGACTACCGGAAGTTGAATCAAGCTACAGTAAAGAACAAATATCCTTTACCCAGGATTGACGACCTATTGATCAGTTAAGAGGAGCTACTCATTTCTCTCAAATTGATCTTAGGTCAGGATACCATCAGCTGAGGATTTGAGAGTCTGACATTCAAAAGACGACCTTTAGAATGAGATATGGACACTTCGAGTTCACCATGATGCCCTTTGGTTTGACCAATGCCCCGGCGGCCTTCATGGATTTGATGAACCGAGTGTTTAGACAATACCTTGACCATTTTGTAGTAGTATTCGTGGATGATATTCTAATCTACTCTAAGTCAAAAGCTGAGCACTTAGAACACTTGAAGATCATGTTAGAAACCCTCAGAAGAAACCAGCTATATGCTAAATTCAGTAAGTACGAGTTTTGGATGGAAACTATGAAGTTCCTAGGCCATTTTGTATCAGCAAAAGGTATTGTTGTAGACTTGAAAAAGGTAGAAGTTGTCATAAACTAGAAGTAACCCAAAATAGTAATAGAAATCAGAAGTTTTTTGGGCTTTGCAGGCTACTACAGAAGGTTAATTAAGGATTTTTTCACGTTGGCAAAACCTATGACTAAGTTGACCAGAAAATGAGTTAAGTTCTAGTGGGATGAGAAATGTGAACGGTCATTCCAAGAACTGAAGACAAGATTGACTACGACTTCTGTTCTAGTCACCCCAACTCCTGGTGTTACTTACACACTGTATACTAATGCCTCACTGAGTGGATTGGGCGCAGTCTATGCAAGAAAAACAAGCCATCGATTTCGCCTCAAGACAACTGAAGGTCCATGAGAGAAATTACCCTACTCACAACCTAGAGCTAGCAGCCATAGTGTTTGCTTTGAAAATTTGGAGACATTGTCTTTACGGTGAGAAATTTGATCCATTTTCAGATCAGAAGAGTTTGAAATACATCTACACCTAGAAAGAACTGAACCTCAGGCAACGAAGGTGGATGGAGCTCCTCAAGGATTATGATTTCCAACTACATTATCATCCAGGAAAGGCCAATGTGGTGGCCGATGCCTTGAGTAGGAAGTTCAATAAACAGGAGGAAGAGAAAGGCCAGATGTACCAATTGATCGAAGATTTTAGGTTGGGCGTAAACCTTAACGAGAAAGAAGCCCATCTTTAAAATATGTCTTGCCAACCGGACCTATTGCATCAGATCAGAGATGAACAGAGGTAAGACAAGTGGTTCACTCAACTAGTTGAAGGAGTTACACAAGTGGTTCACTAGTGTGGATAAGATGTACTAGAACATCAGGAAAACCTACTGATGAAGAGGAATGAAAAGGGACATAGCCAAATATATCTCTAAGTGCTTAATATGTCAACAAGTGAAAGCAGAACACCAAAAACCCTCTGGAATGTTACAACCACTCCCAATCCTTGAATGAAAGTGGGATAACATTGCCATGGACTTCGTCAGTGGTTTACCCAGAAACCAAAGAGGAGAAGATACCGTTTGGGTGATAGTGGATCGTCTCACCAAAGTGGCTCATTTCTTGCTAATCAGATCCACAGACCAAGTCAGTAAGCTGGGAGAAATCTATGTAAAAGAAATCGTCAGGCTTCATGGTGTGCCCAAGACTATCGTGTTTGATAGAAACACTCGTTTTACTTCATAGTTTTGGCAGAGTTTACAGAAAGAAATGGGTACTAAACTCACCATGAGTATGACATTTCACCCTCAGACGAATGGTCAGTCGGAGATAGTTATCCAGATTTTGGAAGATATGTTGAGGTTTTGCGTTTTAGACTTTAAGGGGAATTGGAGCAACTACTTACACTTGGCAAAGTTTGCCTATAACAACAGTTATCAAGCAAGCATTAAAATGGTTCCATTCGAGGTTCTATATGGAAGACCCTGCAGATCACCTACCTGTTGGGCTGAACTTAAAGATCAAGTATTAACTGGGCCAGACATGGTGGAAGAAACGAGCAACCAAGTCAAGTTAATACAAAGGAGACTGACTACTGCACGGAGTCGTCAAAAGAGCTACGCTGACAAAAGGAGAAGACCATTAGAGTTCCAAGTTGGGAACAAAGTATTTCTGAGGATCAGTCCTCAAAAAGGTATCAAAAGGTTCGAATTCAAAGGGGAGTTATCTCCAAGGTTTGTCAGACCCTTTGAAATACGTAGAAGAATCAGGGAATGTGCTTATGAGTTGGACCTACATAACCTGATGACTTTAACACATAACACATTCCATGTATCCATGTTGAGGAAATACGAACCTGTCCCCTCTCACATAATTCAATGGGAGGAAGTGAATATTCAAGATGATGCTACCTATGAGGAAACAACAGTCAGAATCCTTGACCACAAGGTACAGAATCTAAGAACAAAGTATATCCCATTAGTGAAGGTACTGTGGAAATAGCACGGGGTAGAAGAAGCCACGTGGGAACTCAAAAGCGAAATGAAGACCAAGTACCCACATCTGTTCATGAAGAATACCTAAATATGTACAAATTTTGAGGACAAAATTTTTCTAAGGAGGGTAGGTAATATCTCAAAAATTCATATGAAATTTGAATATTTATTAAGAGAATTATACGGAATTGACGGATAAAAATTTTGGTAAGTCTTAGTTTAGCCAAATAAGGAATAAAATCAATTTAACAAATTTTTGGGAGAAAATATATGAAATTAATGTATAACATGGGATATCATAGCTAAAAATGCAAGGATATGTGAAATTGTTTATGAAAACAAGATTATAAAGTCAATTTGAATTAAGATTTGGCAAAAATCCGAAAATAGAATATGAAATTCGACTAAAAATCATATAAAAATAACTTAAAACACATCCAACAGCTGCAAAAGTAGATCTGAATCTGATTTCGCGATCCAACGGCTGCAAAACGATCTGCACCAACGCTCGAGCACATAGGATAACGAATATCGGATGGACGGAGACGATCAAGGACAATCAGACAGCCACAATCAAAGTTGCAAAACCACGATTGCAAAGACGCATGGTACGACTCCATGCGCGTCGATCTCGACCCTCCGATTAGATCTGTGTGCGTTTCTCGAGGATGATCCATTGCATTGAATAATAGCCGAATTATAAAATACAAAAGAAACACAAAAATCAACTAATAATTTGCCAAAAATACCAAAAAATCGAGATAAATACAAAAAATTAATTTTTAAATTCCAAAAAAATTTTGAAAAATATTTATTTTTCCCTTAAAATTAGGAAATACAAACTTGTAGAGAATCTAGGTGTTTTACTCCAAAAAAACTCAAAATTCTCTATTTTTTTCCCCTTTGAAAACCTATATAAACCCCCCTAGGCTCTCACTTCCTTCATTCCAAAAATAAAAGTTGAAATTTCCTGTTATTTTCTCTAAGCCCTGTTCTTGGTACCTATTCCCACCTTTCCTTCTTTTTACTTGTGTGTGAGAAGTTTTTCTCTTGGGTTGGGGAATTAAGTTGGGTGATCTTTGTTGGCACTAGTAAGTGGGGGAATTGCTGCATAAATTTTTGAAGAAAACGTCACAAGGTGGAAGTGATTTCTAGAACACCCTTCTGTTCTTATTTAAATTTATGACATACTTATTGTTTGTGTGTTTTTCACTGAAATCAAAGATTTTTAATTCCAGTTTCAGAATTGTAAAAGTTTATTTCAATTTTTTAGTTTTAATTCATGTTTGACATATTATATCATCCATGTCATGTTAGTATCATGCTTAGCCTTTTAAATTGAAGTATGATGCATGTTTTATGAGTGTTTCATGAATTTTATTGTGTATATTCTGAATTTTAGTTTGATTTTATATTCTAAAATTTATTTTATGAGATCATGATATAAGAGTTAAGTTGAGACAATGGTGATAATAACCACGTACCATCATAATGGTCAAGGCAACACTATGAATGTTCTTTTCATATGAGTTAGGTCATATGATTTTTAGACATAAGTACTTGAGGGTCATGTACCATAGTACCTTGTGAGTCACCACGTGTAACGGGTTGATGCCGACACGTGCCACTAACGGGTAAATGCCAAGTGAGCCCCGTTTACTTAGTTAAGAGCATCAAGAGATTAAAGGCCCTTTTGGTCTGAGACTCGACTTGAACAAATTGTTATTTGAAACGCCCAATGATTACTAGTATTTGAATTATGATTGTGTTATGAGTTTGAATATAAAAGATGGTTGTTCAAAAATGATCCACTGGGCTATGTGCTCACTCCTTCCTTTCATATTTTTTCAAGAACATAAAACCTATGAAGTAGTTGAACATGGATAGTTCTTAGAAAGTTTCTACCTTATTATTTTTAGAATTTTTAAGGGCATGTTGCCCAAAGATTAAATCTTTTCTACTGAAAGGTATTTTGAAGTTTTTCGTTGTACTAATTAGTTTTTTTTTTTGAAAAGTTTAGTACTTTCAATTTTTCTATTATGAATAAAATAGTTTGAATTTCTTTATCTTTTTTAATTTGCCTTGATTTTATTAGAGTAAAAATTTTATATTCTTGAATTTTTATACAAAGGCATGAGATATTGAAAAAGAGAAGAACAAGTGTGTGTCACTTATAAAGTAACATCGGCCTGACCCGCCAGTTGGTTAAGTCTACTATCAAGAGAATGGTGGTCATGTCCAATGCTTAAAGATACGAGGGTTGGGGTGTTACATCCTCCCATCCCAAATAACCTCCCCCATGAGGTTACCAATCAAAAATGAGAGTCTTCTAACGTAGGTTACAGTACTCTACGTCCATGTGTACCTGAAAAATAGAAATGAGAGAGTTCAAAAACCCCGTGAGTCATTCTTACACATGACATGCATTATATAGATCAAAATTCAAAACATTACCAAAATTTTCATACATTAGGTGTTTCAAACATTCATTTGGTTTTGGTTGTAATCTAAGACCGGAAGAGTGTTGAGATAACTCTCGGTATTCCTTGTGATTTGAATCAAAAAAAAAATCTCAGGTAACACCTAAGGTCGGTACCTTTGAGAATCACAATCCAAGGGAGTGTACTTACTACCATGTAGTACTATCTCTCAAGGACTTCTAGCTGTCCTAGACAGCTAGAGGTTGAGATGTAACACCCTGAAATTTTGCGAGCACGCTACGTTGCGGGCGAACATAGAATGAAATATTATTCTGTAGGAAAATGGGAATTTTAAAACCAACATATATATATATATATATATATATATATATATATATATATGTATATGTATATATAAGTAATAAATAAATATAAGGTTCACGAAAAAAATAAAGTAAAATAAGTTAGCGTAATTATAATACTAATAGGAACAAATGAATGAGAATTATATTTTATTTAGAAATAAATATAGACTAAAATTTAGGAAATAAATTATTTTGTAGCTTATTAGCGCGAGCGCGACGACGTGAGTGACTCGAAAATGGAAGTGCGATGGTGCAATTTTCGCAATCCTGCAAGTGTACAGTTTCGCTCAAGTATAAACCGGTAAGACCGGGTATCTTCCTCAGGGAAAAAGTGGTGATTTGTGATTTTAAATCTCAATTTACTACTGATCAAAGTTTTATCAAGACTATAACTAAATGTAATGAATTAAGTTGAAAACTAGAAACTTCTCTAAACAAAAGCAATAGTTAATATTAAGAAATCAATGTAGAAATGTGTCTAGGATAATGAATGTCGCTGCATAATTTGCAATGCTTTGTTTTAATCATGAATTATTTACCCTATGAGTTTTTATATCAATAGTTGAAATCCTTTCCCAAGGTATTTCAACATCTACTAGATTTATTTCGTTAAACCCTCTTCCGAGGTGCTTACTTAACAACCTATGTGTTATGTTCAAAAGCCCCTGTGCAACTCGTTAGATTAGTCAATAATCTCACGATAAATCAATCGGTCTAAGTCCAAATTGTGATATCCACCCTTTGGGCTTCTCTTCCAAGATAGACTAAAGTGTTAATTTCAATATGTCTATGGCCAGTAAACATAATCCATTAAGTTTACACAATATGAAATAGAGTTCATAATTTAATAACTACAACTAGATATCACAAACTATGCATTGATCATCACATCCCAGATAATAAAACTAATTAGCTAGACATGAATTCAAAGGAAAGCATGAAATTAAATTCAATGAAGTAAAACATACTCAAAGCTATTAAACAATCTTCAATCCTCAATGGAATTACAGGTTTTCAAGCCCTACAGCCGTCACCAGTAGTCGCTTTTCCGAATTAGGTATATTTGACTCTAATCCCCCTTTCCTATATATAGTCCCGCACTAAAAAAACCCTACAAATTATAAAAATCTGGATTATTACGCGAATGACCGCGGTTACTGACCGTGGTCAGTGATTTCTGTGACAAAACCCAAAAATTCTCTGCGAACTGCCCACCGCGGTCTGTCCTAGCTTTGTGCATATCCCATTCTGGTGACAGTGGTCCCCAGTTTATGGACGGCGGCCACCAGTGTGTTATATATATATATATATTATATACCTAGGAAACATTCTCACAACTGAAGCATAAATCAAAGACATGTGTCTGTCAATGTTACCATCCCCTCCTTCTTCCTCATCATCAAAATATGCAGTATTAGAACCATTACTATATACAAATAGGTCCGACTAAGATATTCATAGAGGGAAAGAATGTTTTTATATTTAACGTTTAGGTTCAAAGCAAGAAAATAAGTTATAAGGCTCAAAATTTGCTACAAATGATTATAAATGCTAGGACCGGCCTTTAGGCTATGACTCAAACAATGGTGGCCTACTTCATTTCCCTCCTTCAGTCATTCCTAAGCAGTGTTCAAGATAGATTTGATCATTTAAAGAGTCTATGGGAAATTCTTTCCATTTGTGGTTTGGTTTCCACTCCTCACTTTCCTCAGTTTTTAGAATCTCAAACTACCTAAGACGGCAAGGTATTGTCAAGATTAAACTTTAGATAAACCAAGCACACAGACTGTTAGACTGTACCCTAATTCTTTGTCTCATCATACTAGAGGAATGTTACAATTTCATAGGTTACTCAGAAAAAATAGTTTATATATATATATATATATATATATATTCTTTATTATTATTATTATTATTTAGAAACAAACTATCCTACATGCTTCGTACAATGCAAAATGCTTTCTAGCATGCATGCATCAAGTAAAATGTAAAGACAATGAAAGAAAATGGACTAAGGTTGACAAAAAGAAAACTGAACCAAGTTGCTCTGCGTTAATGTGTTGACGCAATACACACATACCCCCAAACTTGAACTATGCCTTGTCCTAAAGAGCACATAGATACGAATACGTGGGAAGGGTAAGACATCACACATGCATTCAAAGAAAAAGAAGAAAGTTAGTCTGAAAATTCTGGCAAAGATATGGATTTGCATTGGACAAGTAAACTAAGCAGTAGGGAATGATGCAATAGCAGAAAAAAAGAAAAGAAAAGAGTCATAAAGGTACAAAAGTTTGAGTTTGCAAGAATAATCCAAAATAGAAACAACAGAAATATAGAAAACAATAGGGCTCAAAAATCTGCGCCAAAGACTTCTTCCTCCGTAATAAAGTCAGTGAAATTATCACCACCACCATCCTCATCATCATCATCATCATCATCAGCATCTGCAGGGACCACTGGCGAAGGCGGCTGTACTGGAGGTACACAACAAGCCATCTCCATGTAAGGCAAGGTGCAAGGAGGAGGAGGAAATGCGGTAGCCATATCCGGGTCCTTGCAATGCATCCACTAGGCCATATATGCCATCTAATGCATCGTAGTGTGCTCAGTGGTGGAGAGAGATGCAGCAGCAGCTGAAGAGGACTGAGGAGCATTAGCAGGGTGTGTAGGGTCTGGGGTAGGCACAGTAGTAGGTGGAGGAGACTCAGTAGATGCCCGATGCCTCTTAGAAGGGGTAGATGCTAGCATCTTCAATGCGATATGATCCTTCATCTTCAATAATGGCTCAGTCTTGTCCCATACAACCCCAGCCGGTCTGCATAATTCTGTAATCAAAGTAGAGTGTAGCAGCCCTACATTGGTTCTATCAATAGCTGATCAAATAGAACTAGAAATGAGCGCCCCAATATTGATTGGGAGTCCCTTCATGATGTAGTATACTAGCACAACTCTCTCTACAATAACCCAATTAATAGCCAAAGAGGGAAGTAAATTAGTACAAACTAAATACAACCAAACCTTAGCTTCTGTCTTGAACATGGCCTTCATTAGGTTGACAGGCTTATTGTTATAACAAATCTATGATGCCCCTTCAACGCACAATGTCCGTAGAACCTCGTCCGGATCAAATCTCGGTAGTAATGTGTAGTATTCATCCGGAGAGTCAGCAGGAAGACCATAGACTTCATTGATGGCAGCAGCATTGAACGGCACCCACTTACCTCATATCCAGACTGATGTGCCCTCACGGTCTGGGGCATTGGAATAAAATTCCTGAACAATCGAGACCACTGTGGTGCTTGGAGCATGAATTAGCTTCCCCCAATTTCTCGTAGCAACCACTATATCAATGCCTAACTCACATTCCTCTGTCATCAACATGATTCCTCTTTCAAGAATTAAGTGTTTGTTAGATCGAATCATGTTGAACCTTTGCTTGGCATTGGCTATTTTAAATTGGTGTCTATCAGAGGGTGGAGGAGGGGGTGCTTGCTGCTTACCTTTAGAGGCTGGCAATTTCATTCTAGGAGGCCTGCAAGCACAGTAATGGAGGGCAAGGAAAACGACAAGATTCATATATAATAACGCATGAACCATTCAATAAAATGAACTCAACATAGATTAGTGTGCTTGGTTTAGGCAGTATAACATCAAAGTCACTCTTTAGGCAGCAAAAATTGAATCTTGTATTCATTTGTGATGTTGAATGACATAAAAATAGATAAAAATGCACCTCATTACGTGAAACAACACATCTGCAAGCCTATGATTCTTATGAATACAGAGTTATGCAAGTCTTTGTGCGAAAAGAATTCACATAGTGTGCACATGCAGAGTAAAGGAGGGAATGATGCGAGTCATTGAACAAAATCACCATTTAAGAATAAGATAACACACATAGCAACTCCAAAAATCATCTAAACAATCCAAAATGCAAGTAACTAATAAGAAATCAAAGAACACTTACATGTCTCCTAAAAAGGCAAGAGATGCTTGAAGATTTGAAAGGGAGACCAAAAGCCACACAGAAACCCGAAGTTTACAAGCAAAAAATGATGAAAATGACCGCGATCTATCTTTAAAAAGACACATGGACCGCGGTCTGTGTATTATGCACCGCAGTCCATGTGCTTTTTCTTGTTTAAAACAACATGTGCAAACTATGGACCGTAGTCATGAGTTTTGCACTGTGAGTGTCGACCGCGGTCTGTGTGTATACACAGAAATTGTGTTCTGATGATCGCGGTCCTTGGACTGGTGACCGCGGTCCACTGTAATTCCCTTAAACATTGCATTCTGATGACCGCGGTCCATGTACTGGTGACCGCGGTCAATAGAATATGGTTCATGAGTACACTTATGTGGACCGAGGTCTGTATATGATGGACCGCGGTCCACAGTTTGATGGACCCCTTTACTCAATTCTAAGTGCATAGACACAACCTTTCCTTGAAATCTAACAAACTAAACTTAAGAACACAATTACGTAAACTTCTATAGCTGGTTGCCTCCCACTCAGCGCTATGTTTAACGTTGTTAGCTCGATGAGGATACGCTGCTACAATCTTTGAGGAGAACCAAACGTTTCTCGAAAACAAACGAAGTCTTAAATTGAAAAGAAGTACTTGCTGCCCCAGTTTAAACTCCTTCTTCTTTATGAATTGATCATGCCATTTCTTCATTCGCTCTCTGTAGATGGTGTTATTCTCGAATGCTTCCTTGCAAAACTCTTCAAGTTTTACGAGCTGCAATAACCGGTTCTCACCACAAACCTTCACATCAAAATTTAACTTCTTGATTGCCCAATAAGCTTTGTGCTCTAACTCGCAAGGCAGGTGATAGGATTTCCCATACAACAATTGATAAGGAGACATACCAATGGGTGTTTTAAATGCTGTCCTAACTTCAATGCTCGTCCTTGCGGTTTGTACCAATCGTTTTCTATAATATTGACTTGATTTCACAGTTAGATACTTCAACTTGCCCGTTAGTTTGAGGATGATACGGTAGTGCAACCTTGTGCCTCACATCATACTTAGTGAGAAGGTTGTTGAAGACTTTATTGCAGAAATGTGTCCCTTCATCACTCACAATAGCTCTAGGAGTTCCAAAACGAGAGAATATGTTTCGTGAAAGGAACTTAAGTGCCACTCGTGCATCATTCTTTGTTGTAGCGACAGCCTCTACCCACTTAAAGACATAGTTAACCGCTAGCAGGATATATTGTTTTCAGCTGATGGTGGAAATGGCCCCATAAAGTCGATGCCCCAAACATCAAATAATTCCACTTCTACAAATGAGGTGAGAGGTATTTCATTCTTTCTTGAGATGTTTCCTTGCTTCTGACATGTCTCACAGGTCTTGACAAATTGATAAGCATCTTTCAACATGCTCGGCCAAAAAAATCCACCCTCAAGTACACGTCTGGCAGTTCTTTGATGGCTGTAGTGACCACTATAAGGTGAAGCATAGCAATCATGAAGAACTTTGTTAATTTCAGATTTAGGAATGCAACGACGAATCACCTTGTCAACACACCTCTGGTAAAGAAAGGGATCATCCCAAAGATAAAACTTACTCTTATGTATGAAAAGCTTTAGGCGGCTTTGAGATAAATCTGGTGGAGTGACGCCTATAGCTTTATAGTTAGCAAAATCTGCGTACCACGGGGAGTTGTCACTTACTGACAAGAGACGCTCATCCGGGAAGACCTCCACTATTCCCATTGGATCAGGGTTTGCTTCATTTGACAAGCGAGACAAGTGATCAGCTACAACATTTTTTGTACCCTTTTTATCTATTACCTCTATATCAAACTCTTGCAACAGCAAGATCCACCTTATTAACCTGGGGTTTGCATCCTTCTTTGTAAACAATTGTCTGATTGTCGCGTAATCAGTGAAGACTTTGACTTGTGAACCCACAATGTATGATTTGAACTTGTCACAAGCAAAAACAACAGCTAGCAACTCCTTTTCAGTGGTGGTGTAGTTCTTTTGAGCATCATCTAATGTTTTGCTTGCATAGTATATGGCACTGAACATCCTATCATGTCTTTGTCCTAGAACTGCTCCCACTGCATAATCACTAGCATCACACATGATTTTGAACGGTTCCCCCCAAACTGGTGTAGAAATAATTGGAGCAGATGTTAAGGCCTTTCTAAGTGTGTTTAAAGCTTCAACACACTCAACTGTGAAGTTAAATTCAGCCTCTTTTTCCAGCAATTGACATAGGGGCCGAGTTATGTGAGAGAATTTCTTGATAAATCTACGATAAAAACCTGTATGCCCCAAGAAACTCCGCACCTCACGCACTGTTGTTGGTGGTGACAACTTTTTGATGGCTTGAATCTTTACTTTATCAACTTCTAGGCCATTAACAGAAACTTTATGGCCCAACACAATGCCTTTGCGAACCATGAAGTAACATTTCTTCCAATTTAAGACTAGATTCTTTTCTTCACACCGGGAGAGGACTTGTTTTAGATTGTTGAGGCATTGTTCAAATGTTTCACCAAACACTGAGAAGTCGTCCATGAATACTTCCATGATGTCTTCAATCATATCCACAAATATTGCCATCATGCACCGCTGGAAAGTTGTTGGTGTATTGCATAGACCGAATAGCATTCTCTTAAATGCATAAGTGCCATATGGACATGTGAAAGTAGTCTTTTCTTGATCTTCTGGCGCAATGACTATCAAATTATATTCAGAATATCCGTCTAAGAAACAGTAAAAATCATAACCATCAATTCGATCCAGCATTTGGTCCACAAAAGGTAAAGGGAAGTGATCTTTACGGGTTGCCTTGTTCAGCTTTCGATAATCTATGCAAACATGCCATTCAGTTGTTGTTCTTGAAGCTATTGGCTCTCCTTTTTCATTTGTAACAACAGTCATTCCCCCTTTCTTAGGCACAACGTGAATAGGGCTAACCCATGGCGAATCTGATATTGCATAGATAATTCCAGCTTTTAGCCACTTCATTACTTCTTTTTTCACCACTTCTTTCATAATAGGATTGAGCCTTTGCTAATGTTCCACCGTTGGTTTATGTGAGTCCTCCATTAAAATTTTATGCATGCAAATGGCTAGACTTATCCCCTTGATATCTTCAATTGTCCATCCTAATGCAGATTTGTGCTCTTGCAACACCTTCAGCAACTTTCCTTCTTGAACAGGTGCAAGTGAAGAGGAGATAATAACTGGAAGTGATTTATCCTCATCCAAAAACGCATACTTCAAATGCTCTGGAAGTTATTTCAACACTAGTTCCTTAGGAGGCTCTTTAACAACTTCAGATGACTGATTTTGAGGCAGTTGTTCCTCTTTACTGTGGAACTCTGGCGAGCTTGCTTCTAAAGCTAGCACCACAAGCTGCTCTTCTTCTGTCATGGCTTGAGGAAACGTCAATGAATGAGAGATGTTTCCCACCAACTCATCTTGTGAGCTTAATGCCTCCACTACCTTGCCAATGCAAGAATTTAGGATCTCCACCCTATTGCATTCATGTAAGTCACTAACGTCTTGCATTGCTTTGTAAAGATTGAAAATCACTTTCTCATCATTAACTCTTAAAGTTAATTCTCCCTTGTGTACATCAATGAGTGCATGCCCGGTAGCCAAAAACGGTCTTCCAAGGATGAGTGGTATTTCACAATCTTCTTCCATGTCTAGAACCACAAAATCCACTGGAAATATGAACTTATCCACCTTGACCAACACATCCTCAACCACTCCTTTTAGATATGTTAAGGACTTATCAGCTAGTTGAAGAGTGATTGTTGTTGGTTTGATTTTTGTCATTCCCAATCTATTGCATACTGCCAAGGGCATTAGATTTATGCTTGCTCCAAGATCACACAGTGCTTTCTCAAAGATGTCAGTCCCAATATTGCATGGTATAGTGAAACTACCTGGATCTTTTAACTTTTGAGGAAGCTTCTTCTGTAGGATGGCACTACATTCTTCAGTGAGCTTGACTATTTCATAATCCTCCAGCTTCGTCTTCTTGGACATGATCTCCTTCATAAACTTTGCATAATTAGGCATTTGTTGCAAAGCTTCTGCAAATAGAATGTTTATGTGGATTTTCTTAAACATTTCCAAGAATTTGGCAAATTGTTCATCCATCCTCTTTTTCTGGAACCTTTGAGGAAATGGTAAGGGTAAAATCTCGAAAATTTTGCCTTCTTGATTTGCTCTTTCTTTTACCTTCCCTTTTGATGATGCAGGTTCCTCATATTGGCCTATTGATGTCTTTTGCTCATCTACCTCAGTGCTAACAGCTCCCTCAGCTTCAATAGGTAGTATACTTGGATTTGGTAGGCCTACTACCTCTTTGCCACTCCTAGTAGTCACCGCCTTGCAACTCTCCTTTGGATTTACTTGAGTATCACTTGGAAAAGAGCTCCGCTGCTGGTTTGACACTATTTGTGCCAATTGTCTCACTTGTGTTTCCAGATTCTTAACAGTGGCATTAATGTTTCCCACCTGGATTTCAATTCCGGAAACTCTTGCGTCATTTTTATCAACCCTTCCAGTCAACTCCTTGAAGAATCTTGAATGCATATTCATCATTTCATCAAGTTTATCCTCCAAAGATGGTTTTTTGTCTTGCAAGAGTTGTTGATTGACGAATCCTGGTGGCTTTTGAGCATTTTTGTTATTTGCATATGAGAAATTCTCATGGTTCCTCATGCCCGAATGGTAATACTTTGGGACATTATACCCCCAAGTGGTGCTTGATACCCGCTGAATTTGTTTATGGCATTCATCTATTCAATTGAAGCTTTTCCATGATAAGAAACCTTACTCATTTCTGCAGTTGACTACACTTGTTGATGTTGCTGAAATTGTGCTCCACTACTCTTTTCTTCCACCAAGTTCAACCGATGGGTCATAGCTGCAATTTGGCATGCAACGCACTAATCTCATCAACTTCATGAACACCCACTCTTTTTGCTATGCTTCTTTTTGTACTATGTCCATAAGCATTGGCTGCGATGTCTTCAATCAGTTGAGTTGCATCGGTGGTTGATTTTCACATCAAAGATCCTCTAGCTGTTGAATCTACCAAGGCCCTGGTGGGTGGTGTAAGTCCACTATAGAACATCTGAATTTGAAGCCAAGGTAATATCCATGTTGTAGGCAACGCCTCAGTAAGTCTTTAAATCTCTCCCACGCTTCATACAAAGATTCAAAATCAGATTGTTTGAAAGAGCTAATCTCCCCTCGCAGCTGATGTACTTTGGCTGGTGTGAAATACTTTTGCAGAAACTTCTGGTCTATTTCTTCCCAAGTTGTAATGCTTCCCGGAAGCAGGGTTTGCAACCAACTTTTTGCTTTATCCCTTAAGGAAAAGGGAAACAGTCGTAGCCTAAGCTAATCTACAGTTACTCCATTCATTTTGACCATATCACATATTTTCATGAAGGAGTTTAGATGTGCATTGGATCTTCCACAGCTGAGCCTCCAAACTGTTGCTGCTGCACCATGGTGATCAAGGATGGTTTCAACTCAAAATTGTTTGCATTAATTGGTGTCCTTGTTATGCCTGAGTAGTTGTTATTCAGCACCAGTTTAAAGAAGTCCCCTAAAGGTGCTTCTATATACTGCCCTTCCCTATTGTTCCCAACTCCTGAACTTTTGCTGTCATCCATAGTTGGTACTTGTTCTTGAGCCTCCAACCGAATCTAACTAATTGTTTTCAGCATATCTGGATCATAGGGGTCACAAGGATGTTTAGTCATGCAAGCCTGAAACACGAAAACTCAAACAAATCAAATGTAGTCAATGTGTTTTTACTAAATATAAGAAAAATTAATTATCAGACAATAATAAAATAAAATTTTGTCTTGACTAAGACTAAACCAAATTCAACTGGTTTTAAAGACACTAAACACCATACTTTTCGTCGGCAACGGCACCAAAAACTTGTTAGCAATCCTGCAAGTGTACATTTTCGTTCAAGTATAAACCGATAAGACCGGGTATCGTCCTCAGGGAAAAAGTGGTGATTTGTGATTTTAAATCCCAATTTACTACTAATCAAAGTTTTATCAAAACTATAACTGAATGTAATTGAATTAAGTTGAAAACTAGAAACTTCTCTAAACAAAAACAATAGTTAATATTAAGAAATCAATGTAGAAATGTGTCTAGGATAGTGAATGTCGCTGCATAGTTTGCAATCCTTTGTTTTAATCATGAATTATTTACCCTATGAGTTTTTGCATCAATAGTTGAAATCCTTTCCCAAGGTATTTCAACATCCACTAGATTTATCTCGTTAAACCCTCTTCCAAGGTGCTTACTTAACAACCTATGTGTTATATTCAAAGCCCCTATGCAACCCCTTAGATTAGTCAATAATCTCCTGATAAATCAACCGGTCTAAGTCCAAATTGTGATATCCACCCTTTGGGCTTCTCTTCCGAGATAGACTAAAGTGTTGATTTCAATATGTCTATGGCTAGTAAACATAATGCATTAAGTTTACACAATATGAAATAGAGTTCATAATTCAATAACTACAACTAGATATCACAAACTATGCATTGATCGTCACATCCTAGACAATAAAACTAATTAGCTAGACATGAATTCAAAGGAAAACATGAAATTAAAGTCAATGAAGTAAAACATACTAAAGCTATTAAACAATCTTCAATCCTCAATGGAATTACAGGTTTTCAAGCCCTACAGCCGTCACCAGTAGTCTCTTTTCTGAATTAGGTATATTTGACTCTAATCCCCCTTTCCTATATATAGTCCCACACTAAAAAACCCTAAAAATTATAAAAATCCCGAGTATTACGCGAATGACCGCGGTCACTGACCGTGGTCAGTGATTTCTGTGACAAAACCCAAAAATTTTCTGTGAACTACCCACCGAGGTCTGTCCTGGCTCTGTGCATATCCATTCTGGTGACCGCAGTCCCCACTCTACGGACCCCGGTCACCAGTGCGTTATGTACTGGTTTGGTTCTTCCTTTGTTACTGCAGTCTTCAGTTGTTGGATCGCGGTCTTCTGGTACTTTCTCATGATTCCTTCTCTTGTTTTCCTTCTCATGATACATTCTTTCTTTGTGCTTCAACCTGTATCCTGCATTACACTAAATTCCTTTCCCAAACATCATTTCCTCATAAAAGAATATCAAAACTTTAAAAACAAGGCATAAAAAGATATTAAACAATGCAAACTCCTAACTATATGCAAAAACTGCTAATTATGCAATTCTTCAATTAATTCTCTCTTATTTCTTATAAAATGCAATAATTTATCTATTCTGATGTTTGTTTTCTATGCAAGTAACATGCAAGTAATGTGAAAATGAAAAATGGATTATTTGATCGAAAAAAAGAAAAAAAAATTAAATTAAAATCTTATTCAACATTCTAGTAGAAATATTGATTTTTATACTAGGGAATTTGATAAGATACTTGAAATATAAATTTAGAAGTTTAGGAATAGAATTTTAATTTTTATATAGACGCTAGGTGTAAATAATAAATATTAGAAATTTTTATTAAAACTGAAATTAATTAAACCACAAAAAAAGGTCTTAAGATAAAATAAATTCTGTTTTAGAATATAGAATTTAAGAAATTCATAATTTAGATTTATTATGTTGAAAGTGAATAATTTAGTTCAAAAAAAAATGTGGCTTAGGAATTTTATGTGATAAAAAAATAGTAACTTGAAAATTTAGTCCAATATTAGATAAAACAATCTTATTTTAAAGGAAATAAGAATTATTGAACATACGTGAACCATTTTTAGAATCCAAAAATTTAGTTTTAATGTTCTTAAATTAATCATTCGAATTTAAATAAACTTATTCAAAAATGGATAAATCGTGGAAGCTTAGAAACTAATTATTAAAATTTTAATGACAATTTAAGAAATTCGAAGAACTTAGAAATGACCTTATTTAATTATATGAAATTCTAGAATTTAGGAATAACCTGGAATTAGTTGAAATTAATATTTAGACTTTATAGTCAATTTAAAAAGTAATCAAACTTAAGAGTATTTTTGGATGAAATTAAATATGAGTTACGAACTTAGAAAAGTTTTGTTGGTTTTTAAATTACAGATTTTACAAAGTTTAGAGTATTGAATGACTCGAAGGAAAGCAAAAGAGCCCTGAACGTTGCGAAATCAGGTGGGCATGACTTCCTTGCTTATATGTATTATATGGATTTAAGATTCAAAACATTTGATTGAATAGTTCTAGGTTATTAGAATCCTGTTAGGAAATTGTTTGGCTCATTTGAATGATGTGTGGTGTATGATGAAGTATTAAATTCATACGAAATTAGTTCATGGCATGATCTTGCTGTTAGCGAACCCGCAAGTATACGAGATCGCTTGTAGTAATATCCGGAAAGTCCGGGTATCGTCCTCAGGGAATACTAATGGTGATTGAATTTTCTTTAACACTAACGTTG
>JAJIYU010001651.1:0-34569 GCA_030144865.1 Tinospora cordifolia | reverse complement strand
ATTTATTTTTCGTTGTAATGGAATATTGTACCTGAAATTGTTAAATGATCAAATGAAGAATCTACTTTATTATGATGTTATTTTTGTACATAGACTAATGTACACAGGAACACTAATGCATTTGGATCTAAGAAGAAGAAAATGTAGCACGGGCCCGTCTCCTAGGTATCCCAAGATTTTTGATCAAATAGAATTGAACCGTCAGATGATGAGGAAGATGGGACTTGGGAGTCGGGGTGTTACAAGGTCATTCCCCTAGATCCAAGGTTTCAATCTTGTTGAATCACAAACTTTGTCGAGTCAAGATACCACCTTTGGCATCATTTTCAACTTCTAGTCAACTTGTAGCCCTAATTTTTGACCTTCTAATTTTCTTTTATAGAAAGTATGAATGTTTTTCAACTCCAACTACTCGCATAAGCTAGTGGGACAACTTCTAGATTGGGCGGCGAGACCAAAGTCTGCTTAGAAACTGCGCTTTCTAAGGTAGGATAACCCACATCTTTTTCAAAGTTTAGCTTTACACGAGACAAAGCTTACCCACTATCAACTCAAATTGCTTTGTATCTAAACAAAACATTTCAGAACATATATTTCTTTCTTGAAAAAGCTTTCTAAAACATTTTTTTAGTTTTCAAAAATATAAGGTAGGGCACTCTAAGTTCAATAGGTCAAACCTAATTGAGTTATATTTCCTAAGTCTAATACCATTATAGGCATAAGAATAATTTTCTAATTCTAGCCCAGCAACACATGTTTAGGTTTAACTTTCTATTTCTAGCCAAGTATTTCTAATAATTGATCTAATAACTGAGCTTTAATACCACCTTTGGTATTAGAGAAAACTTTCTAATTTTCCAATGCGGATCGAGATCCCCATTCCCAGGCCCAATCCCCGAGGCTTTCAATTAAACTTAACCACAAGGTGGGTCGGGTCAGTGTTACTTTACAAGTATACAACTTGACTTTTCCTTTCGTTTATCCCATTCTTTAAAGACAATAGTACTTAACTCAACATTTTATTGATAAATCTCAATAAGGCAATGATAAAAGAGATAAAAGAAATTAAATTCAAATCTTTATTGATTTAATAAAATAAGGGACAAGTGCATAACTTGAAATAGAAATTTATTTCAGTGAAAGTCATACATTCTAAATATTCAAAATTTGGACTATAAGTCCTTACATCAAAATAAACGTAGAAACTTTCTGAAAACTAGCATCCTAAGTCTTTACAAACATCATCATGTGTTTAATTTGCTGAAAAGATAAGAAAGAAAACATGATCACATAGCCCAATGGATCTTTTTTAAACAACCCAATTACTAATTTAGATTAATTCTTTTTCTTCGTCTTTTTCTCCTTCTATTCATTCCTATTTGTTTCTTTGCTTCCCTCTTGGATTTTCTTTTCCCTAGATGGAAGATGGTGTGAACAAGAATGAAGTGGGAAGCCTTTATATAGAGATTCATTTGGTGGGTCTCCCTCGCATTAATGTTAAGATAATCTTTGTCTCTCTTATCTTCCACCTTATACATAATATTTCTTGTTATTTATATTTTTTTTCAAAAATCAGCTCCCCCAAAAACATGTATTTATATTATCTTATATATATATATATGCAACAATTAATTCATTTCATTACATCATTTCCTTTTTTTAACTAATCTCCCACTATGAATATTAATTATTATAAATGTTATTGTTATTTATTTATTTTTCATTTGATAAAATCATTAATATATATAATTTTCACAAAATCATGTACTTTTTTTTATAATTCATTGATTCATTCATGAGAATATACATGGAACTTGTTGACTCAATCTCTAAAATATGGGTTGTTACAGTTTCCCCTCCTTAGAACAACTTCCGTCTTCAAAATTTACTAAGATAATAAAATATCAAGGAGCAACTCTCATAATTTAAGGGAAGTGACTTGCCGTGTAGTCCTCTCGCTTCTAGGTGACATGTTCAGTACCATGAAACTGCCAACATACACGTACCATCGGTATCTGTTTGTTGCATAATTTCTTCACGGCTTGATTAATGATAGCTACTGGAGCCTCATCATATGTACAATCCTCTCGCAACTTAGCATGTCTCTAGTCCATCACGTGCGAGGGATTGGGATAGTACTTCCTCAAGATCGACCCATGAAACACGTTGTGCACTCCTCCTATCTGAGGTGGCAATGCCAATCGGTATGCAACAGGACCTTTTGTCTCAAAAATCTTGAAAGGTCCAATATATCTTGGAACAAGTTGCTTTGAAATGTCAAACTAAGTCTGCCCCTTTCGGGGGAAAATTCGAAGGAGTAACTCTTCTGTCAATCTTGAGCTGCCTTTATTTTTAATGGATCTATTGAATTTTCTAATTTTGATCATATACAAAAGTAGGGCCAAAAATTGCTATGTCACCAACCTCAGTCCAAAATGCTGGTGATCGGCAAGTTCGACCATATAATGCCTCAAACGGTGCCATATTGATACTCTCCTGGTAGCGGTTATTATATGTAAACTCACACAATGCCAAATGATCCTTCCAGCCACCACCAAAATTAAGGACACATACACAGAGCATTTCCTCCAAAATTCGGATCACTCTCTCAGACTGACCATCAGCTTGTGGATGGAAGGTTGTGTTCAAATTTACTCTAGTCCCCAACTAGTTTTGCAAGCTCTGCCAAAAAGGAGACATAAACCAAACATCTCTATCAGACACAGTGGACACTAGGACCCCATGTAATCTCACAATCCCGCTAATATACAATCGACTCAGCCTCTCAATCGAATCTCTTCTATGCATCAGGAGAAAATGAGCAGACTTAGTCAATTGTCCACAATAACCCAAATGATATCATATCTCCACTGAGTTTGAGGTAGTCCCATCACAAAGTCCATGGTAATGTGCTCCCATTTCCACTTGGGAATAACCAAGGGCTGTAATAAATCGTCGGGTCTCTGACATTCAACCTTAACCTATTGGCACATGTAACATCTCTGCATGAAGGCTGCTATGCCTAGCTTCATCCCTAGCCATCAATAAGTACGTCGAGCATCCTAATACATCTTATTGGTGTCAGCGTGAATGGTATACCTCGAGCAGTGCAACTCTACTAGCACTCCCTATCTTAGGCAAGGGCCATCTGGTACCCACAATTGTCCCTTGAACCTCAATGCACCATCAATGTCAATTGACCACTCTGTACGAGAAGTGTTGTCTACCCACTCCCGAACCATCACACAATCAACATCACGAAACTGCACTTCCATGATCTCAGCAAGCAGAATCGACTAGGCTCTCATCTGTGCACTAAATCTAGTCTTAGTCAAAGTCTCGTGTATACTTATCACTATCACAAAATCAATCATCATCTACTCTTAAGACATATGTCTAGCCATAAAGGTGGTCTCGACCCATTTCCTACTAAGTGTATCTGCCACTAAATTAGTTTTCCCAAGATGGTATTCAATACTAAAATCATAATCCTTCAGCAATTTCATCTACCTCCTTCGCCTTGTGTTAAGATCCTTTTGATAAAATAGATACTTGAGGCTCTTGTGATCTGAATTCAATGTGAATCATTCACCGTAAAGATCATGCTACCAAATCTTCAGCGCAAAAAAATAGCTGCTAGTTCTAGATCATAAACAGGGTAGTTCTTCTCATGAACTTTTACTTGTCTGGAAACATAGGCTATAACCTTGTCATTTTGCATTAACATACAACCAAGGCCTAATCCTGATGCATTAGTATAAATTACCAACTCTTGACCAATTCTAGCAAAACAAGAACGGGCAAAACAAAAACTAACGCAGCTTTCAACCTTTGTTAAGCTCAAGAAATGCATGCTCATAGTTATCATCCCATACAAAAGGTGCAATCTTCTTGGTTACCTTAATCATCAATGTTGTGATGCGAGAAACAATTTGTACATATCTTTCATACTAACTTGCTAAACCCAAAAAACTATGATCTCGGTCACGATGGTAGGTCTAAGCCAATCAACAATTACTTTGACCTTGGCTGGATCAATAGAGATACCCTCGGCTCCAACCACGTAACCCAAAAACTTAACCTCTAGCAACCATAAGTCACACTTACTCAACTTTGCGTACAAGTAGTGTTCCTTTAGAGTCTGCAAAACAATTCTAAGATGTTTTGCATGCTTCTCTCTAGATCTCTAGTAGATCAGAACGTTATCAATAAATATTATTACAAACTGATCAAGAAAAAGCCTAAACACCTGCTGCATCAATTCTATGAACAGCGTTGGGTTATTTGTTGTGCCAAATGGAAAAACTAGGAACTTATAGTGCCCATAGCAAGTTTGAAAAGCTTTCTTTGGTATATCATCTTCTCTAACACGTAGTTGATGGTACCCCAACCATAGACCAATTTTTAAGAATACTCTAGCACCTTTCAGCTGATCAAACAAATCATTAATCTGTGGTCAACCTATTCAACTGTTTGTAGTCAATGCACAAGCAGAGTGTAATACCTTGTAATCTGGTATTGAATAAAATGAAACAATTTAATTACATTTAATTGAATTTGGGTGAAAAATGAAAATGGGTCCATTTCAGGAATAAATTTAGCAAGTCCAAACCCCATTTATTGTATCTTTTTACCTTAGAACGACTTGAAATGACATGAGATGTCATGAACTAATCAACTAGACAACATCCAAAAATCAGCTCAATTGGCCAAATTTTGGGTTTTATTTGCTTAATAGCCTTCAGTGAAGTCTAAATTACGAAAGTAAATGAAATGAGGGTTACACTAGCCAAACAATAGTTTGGAAATGTGCATTATTTTATCATGAACACAAATATGCAATAAAGTCCTTAATTCTTGGTAAATAATGAGACATAAATTTTTAATAAATTCATGTGGACTTATAAATTCATGGACACCCCTAAACATGTGCAACCACATTGGTGGAACACCATGATCATGTACACCCTCACCTTACCCAACTTAATGGGATGTTTTCCTTATTTGGAATCATGCAGAATGATCCCATGTGCCGTGCAAATGATCAAGTATACCACACCTATGAGAAACCATGAAGAATGATCTCATGTACACCACACTTTGGTCATGTGCACCATGCCCTATTATGCAAAATCGGTCCATGTGTGTGTGTGCACACATGTGAGCAACCCTAATTTAGAAGTATCTAAATGGTGAAACATGAAACCCTAGCCGTTACACACACAAAGAAGAAACCAAAAACCAAGAATAAGAAAGTTTCCAAAACCCAAAATGTTCCAATCTTGGTGTCATGTGAAAAGATTGCCATCATATCCTTAACAAAACCCTAGTTGTCCTCTATGTATGTGCTATGAACAATAACCCTAGCTGTCATATGTGAGAAAACTCTAATTAAAGATGCCAGATCATGGTCCCCCTTGTGCTCTTGAAAAATTATATAAACCCCCCTTGTGCACACTTATTCTTCATCCCAAAGCAAAGAGTTGACACTTCACTCTTAACTTGTTCTAGCCTTCTTAATGGCAACCTTTGTGTTTTTGAGTGAGCTTGAGGTATTCTTGAGTGTTTGATTGAGTGTTCTTGAGTAGTCTTGAAGTGCTAGAAGTGTTGAAGAAAGGAACTTCTGCCAGATTTCCATCAAACTTGCAATTAAGGTGGAAGTGATTTCTAAAACCTCCTATTTTCTTCTTTAGATTAATAACATGTTTATTGCATGTTTAATTTTCAGCAATCATTCATATTTCAATTTTAGAAATTTAATTTATGATTTCAATTTCAATTTAGTACATGAATGTGTTTTAAGCATTCATGAATCCATGCCATGCCTAGTACCATGTTTAGGTTTATTTCAATGTTTGGTGCATGTTTTGGGTGATTCATGCTTTAATTTTTCGATTGTTTATAATTTGAAATTTATTTCTCCTATTTTATGATTCTTGAATATGAAATTAATTATGATATGATGATGATTAATAACCATGTACCATCATAGTGAAACATGTAGGTTACTATGGATGTTCTTTACATGTGTTTAGTTCACATGGGTGATGTCCCAAAATACTTAGAATATGGGTTAAGCCCTAAGTTCAATGAAATTGGCTAAGAAATGTCTTTTTTACTCTAAGGAGGTATTTTGTTAAGAACATCAAGGGCCTTGAAAACCCTTTTGGTCTAAATTACAAGTATACACAAAATGTTGCTTGAAACGCCTAATATAAGCAAATGTATGAATTATGGATTTGTGTTTAGTCTAAATTGAAATATTGGTTGTTTGAAAAGGATCCATTGGGCTATGTGCTCACCTTTTCTCTCTTATTTTCAAGAAATTGAACATAAATGAAGACGTTGCAAATTGTGATAGTTTCTTTATTTTTAGAAAGCTTTTATATTTGAATGTAAGTACATGTAGCCTAAGTTTTGAATATTCAACTGTAATAATTTTATTTTAAGATTAAGTTATGTACTCCACTTTATTTAAATTAATAAAGTTTATAAATTTTTTTATCTCTTGTATTATTGTCTTATTTGATTTGATTTTTAAAATTGAGTTAAGTACTCTTGAATTGCATTAAGGCATAACATAATTGAAATAGAAAGTCAAGTGTGAGCTACTTGTAAAGTAATACCGGCCCAATCCACCTATGTAGTTAAGTCCACTGTCAAAGCAGTGGTTATGTCCAAAAATCAAAAGAATATAGGGATTGGGGCGTTACACGAAGACTCCCATCTTTCTTTCTTGCAAACAACATAGGAGCTCCCCAAGGTGATATGCTAGGTCAAATAAAACTCTTGACCGGTGATTCTCCTATCTGAACCTTCAACTCTTGTAACTCCTTAGTTGCCATACGGTAAGGAGCTATGGAGATTGGCTCAATCCCTAAGAACAACTCAATGACAAAATCGATCTCTCGCTTAAGAAGCAAGCTAAGTAGATCATCAAGGAATACCTCAGGGAACTCACATACCACAAGAATATCCTCAAGTCTCAACTTGGAAAATTCACTAGTATCTGCGACAACCATACTCACTGAGGCACACGTCTCCTCCATTGTCTCTAATCTGGCTTGGTGCTAGGTTTATTTGAACCTCTACCCTGGAACACCATTACAAGTTGATTCGGGAGCTGAAATACTATACACTTAGCATAACAATCAACATAATCGTGATAAGTAGCTAGCCAGTCCATGCCTAGAATGCATCAAACTCCGAAAATTCTAATACCTGTAGATCTACCACTGTCTCTAGGTCACTGACACATATCACACAATGCTCACAAATTATATTGGGATAAATACATTTCCCAGCAATAGTACTTAATGCAAGCCAAGCAGACGTCGTGTGGTGTAAGTTTTAATCTATCAACAATAGGTCCAGATATAAATGATAAAGTAGAACCAACATCAGTCAACACATATAGTATGGAATCTAAAATAGAAATGGTAACTTCCACCAAAGTTTTGGTAGCCTCTAGATTAGGCGAAGTGACCATCTGAGAGCTCTCTCTATATCCTTGCTGGACCATCGGCCGAGTTGATAATGTAGGACACTCCAATCTCTTGCACCCAATCTGCCCATACTAATAATAGGTAAATGGTTGTCTTTGTCTACTTGTCCTGTTTGTGTTGGCTAGCCCATCTATGCTATCGATGTCGGTGGCCTGTACTTTAAGCCTCTACCTCTCTTACCTCGACTTCCTATTCGGCCTCCGCCTCTAAGCTGTACTGCCACGTGTGGCTCAAATGCTGAATAGGGGTAGCAGCAAATGTCATCGTCATGGTAGACTGGGTCTATGGGGTGTTAGTTGATCCCAAAACAAACATCCTCTTCCTATAACATCTGTTCTTCTTCAATTGACCTTGGTTACTAGGAGTTTGTGTTAAAATCTACATGGTATTACCTGGGACAATTTGCTTATTCCAGCTCGTCCTTACTGTCTGTCTCATATCTTAGAGCTCGACACTTTGGCGACTCTAGACTAGAACCGTGTACACCTGTCGAATATCACTATTCAACCCCCGATGATAGAATCTAACTCTTTCTGCTTTATTAGTAACTAGCCATCGAACATATGACTCTATGTAACAACCCCAAATTTTGTAACTTGTGTATGTTAATAATAATAACAAATTTTGAAAAAAAAATAAATATAAATTTATGTCAAGGGATAAAAAGTTTAAACTAGAAAACTCATTAAATATTTAAATATGGATATAACAAGATAAAATAAAAATTTTGTCTAACATTGGCTCGAATTAGCAAGAAAAAAAATAATAGCAGTGAAAGGATGAAATTAGAAGTGGAAAATTCTCATTGATTTGTGAAAATAGAGATTGGAAAATGTATTTATACATATGTAAGTATGCATATAATAGAAGTGGGAAAAAAAGGAATGAGGATATTATATTACAAGCTTATAATAAGGTTAAATAACTCAAGTGGTTATAAAAACAAAAAATTTGAATACATAAAGATATACTGATATCCAGATTTTGGCTGAGCAGAATGGGAGAGAACTTGCAGCTGCGACGAGAAATTTCTGGTTTTGTGAAATTGGTCAGTGAGGAGAGTAATCTAGAAAGATTAGGGAAGGAATTGGGCAGTGAACGAGAGACGTTTGAGAACGATCTAACTTGCTATAAAAGGAAGAAGACGGTAGAAGAAGAAGAGATGCAGAGCTGTTGGGTGTCCAAACTGAACCAGTGCACGAGGAAGATGAAGACCGAAGCAAGAGGGGAACCAAGGAAGAAGGAAGGAGAACTACAGCAGATGAATTTCTGGATTTGATCAAGCTGGAACGTGAGGATCAAGCTGAGAAACCAGAATTCAAACTCAAAATTTTGGGTTGGAATCAGAAGCACAGAGCACGAACGGGATTGAAGTGTAGCCGAATGTAATTGTTGAAATTACTTGGCTTGGGTTTGATTGCTGCAACAAAGAAAAGAGGAACGAAAATTCTAAGTTGAGTTTCAATTGAGGGCATTGCAGGACCGAAGAGAGGAATCAATCTGGTTTTCGGTTTGAGCAGGGCACGATTATTCAACAAAGGAAGGAAGAAAAAAAAAAGAGAGGTATAATCTGGTTTTAATTTCTATTTCTTTGGTTTGTGTTTGAGCTGAACACGGTTGGGTTAGTCAGAGTGGTAGATCATTCAACCAGGCACGCCATCAATTGTGAACTCTATTTGTAGTTCAATTGATCATTGGAAAATAAGGAAAGTGAAGAGATACATTTTTGGTTTGATTCTCTCCGGGCTCTTGGTTGAGTGGAGCACGATTTGAATTGGTTTGGGATTGAGAATTTTTACTGTGATTCACGGTTGGGCTGGAGCAATACTGAGGAGATTACTTAGTCTGAGCTGCGGTGTGGTCTTGGTTGGAATTGCAGATTCTCCATCAAATTGTGCTCCAACTGCTGGTCGGCCGGCTGATTGAAACAAAGAGGTAAGAAAATCATTAAAATTGTTGATTAATGGTGTTGCAGTACATTGAATGAATAATTGAAGGATTTAGTATAGTCTATCAACTTGACATGGATTAGGATTTAGTATAGTGTAATAACTTGATATGATTTAATTAGAACAACAAACCTATGATGAATCTACTTGGTCTATAATAAACAAAATTTAAATTGTCATTTATTTATTTATTTATGTGTTTAACTACTTAGCTAGAACTCTAATAGTAGGAAAAAGATTAGAAATCTCAACTACGAACAAGACTAAAGACTTGACGAATAGAAGTCTTATTTTGTTCGTAATCATTTTATGAATGATTTAATTACAACATAAATACTAAGAAATTGAAGAACACTTAATTAACAAGTATACGAAGAGACTTATAAAATCACTTCGATTAGTTAAAAGAATTACTAAATTATAAGTAGTGAAATTATTATGAAACATTGGTCAAGAAATTATCATAATATAATTACTATTGCAGATCGATTTTCTAGGACAACTACTAACGACGAAGAGAAAGAGGAATGTCTGAAAAATTCAGGTGGGCGGGATTTCTTCTCTCACCCGTATTATGGGAATTTTTAATTCAAAGCATTTTGTTTTGGTAGCTTAGAATAAATCACATTATATTGATGAAATTGTTTCGACTTGATTAGACTATGTGTCGATGAATTGACGAATTATTATTAAATTTCATTACATGCATTCCTAGGAATTATATGGTAATACTTCCTCATTCATTCATTTTATTTGTCATGAAAATTTCATATATTTCTTATCTGGTTAGATGCTACATATGCGTTAATTTCATGTGATTATTATTGTTACAAATTAAAATAAGATTAAAGGATTATTAAGAATCCACGTACTGGTGCGATTGACGAGCCCGAGGCAGATCGAGGTGACATCTCCTTGTAATACCCCGCCTCCCGAGCCCCATCGTCCACGTCATCTGACGTTCTAATTTTCTTTGATCAATAATCTTGGGTCACTCGGGAGACGGGCCCGTGCTACTTTTTTCTTTTCTAAAACCCAAATCCATGAGGGTTTCTGTATAAAATAGTCTTTGTGCAAAATAATTCAAGGCATCATAATTAAAATCTTTCATTTATTTATACTAATTGAACTTTTACAATGAAAAAATAAATTCAGAAATGAATAAACAATTTGATTTGGGCCTATGTGCCCTATATTGAAATAAATAAAAATTTTCAATAAATAAACTTCCTCGCAAGTTGATTAATTCCCTGAAATGTAAAAGCCCAGTGAATCATTCTATTTAATTCATTATTTCTACTAAATAATGCAAGCATATCAAACACTTTTAGGGATTAATTCGATTCAAACAATATATTATTTTTGTCGTAAATTAGACCGGAAGGAATTAACCTCTGTGTTTCATATCTAGGGAGAGAAATCATTTCTGAAACTCAAACCCTTCTCTGTGGAGTGGGTTCACACATGAAACCCAGTCTACTTTGGTGTCAAACCTGACAGTCAGTCTAAAAGGTTGGTAACACACGCGGAGAATATCCATCCCCATGCCGGTACATGGTTGAGATCTTTGTTTAATCTTAGTTATGTGTGCAATAGCGAGTAAATGAACATTTCAACGTATTTAAACACTCAAACAGTATAACATAATCATTGACTTTCAAATTCTGATGTAAAATATCGTACAAGATGCAACTACAGAGCATACTCTCTTGATCATAAGCAGTATTTTAATAAATAGTAGCTCTAACAATATAACATTCACATTAACTTTTGATTTCTGATGTAAAAGATCGTACAAAAAATAACTATAGAGCATACTCTCTAGGTCATAAGCAATAAAATAATGCATAAATAAAAAAGACAAGAATTAAACTTAGACAAATAAAACAAGCAAGCATTATTTAAATCAAAATAATAAATTAAAAGAAAGGGAAAAAAATCACCTCGAGATCGCTTCCTAAAATCTTTGTAGCACTTCGTTGCTACTACCTCGTGAGCTATTTAAAATAACTCAAGAAAAGAAGAACTAGGATTAAGGTTGCCAACCAAGAAGGAGGCAAAGAGAGAGCAAGAGGAATTTCAACTCTTGCCTATGCCTCGCGACAACTAAAGATCCATGAATGAAACTACCCAACACATAACTTAGAATTAGTAGCTATAGTGTTTGCCTTGAAGATATGGAGGCATTACCTGTACGGTGAGAGGTTTGACCTATTTTCATATCATAAAAGCCTGAAATACATCTACACCTAGAAAGAATTAAACCTCAGGCAGCGTAGATGGATGGAATTCATCAAACACTACGACTTCCAACTCCATTATCATCTAGGAAAGGCTAATGTAGTAGCAGACGCCCTTAGTGGGAAATTCAACAAAAAGGAGGAGGAAAAAGGTCAAATGTACCAATTAATCAAAGACTTTAGGATGGGTGTGACACTGAATGAAGAGCGAGTCTATCTATACAATATGATTTGTCAACCAGATCTGCTGCATTAGATCAGAGAAGATCAAAGGCAAGAAAAATGGCTCAAAATGTTAATTGAAGGGATTCAACAAGGAAAACATACCAAATTTAGAATGGATGCCGAGGGTGCTTTAAGACTCAGAGAAAGAATTTGTGTATCACAATATGGACCAAGTAGGCAAACCATTCTAAATGAAACCCATCAAACAAAATACACGATGCATCTAGGAGGAGATAAGATGTATCAAAATCTTCGAAAAACCTACCGGTGGAGAAGTATGAAGAAAGATGTAGTCAAGGATGTATCTAAGTGCCTAACCTGTGAGCAAGTAAAGGCAGAACACCGAAAGCCCTCTGGATTGTTACAACCACTTCCAATTCCAGAGTGTAAGTGGGATAACATTGCCATGGACTTTGTCAGCAGATTACCCAGAAATCAGAAAGGGGAAGATACTGTTTGGGTGATTGTGGATTGCCTCACTAAAGTGGCACATTTTTTGCCCATTAGATCCACAGACCAAGTCAGTAAACTAGGTGAACTCTATGTGAGAGAGATTATACGCCTTCATGGGGGCACCTAAGACAATAGTGTTAGACCAAGACGCTCGTTTTACCTAACAATTTTGGAAGAGTCTACAGAAGGAACTAGGCACTATACTCACCATGAGTACGACTTTCCACCCCCAAACGGACAGCCAGTCAAAAAGAGTTATCCAAACACTGGAAGACATGCTGAGGTCTTACGTCCTTGACTTTAAAGAAAACTGGAGTAAGCACCTACACCTAGCAGAGTTTGCCTATAACAATAGTTACTAGGCACGTATATGGATGGCTCCTTATGAAGCCCTCTATGGGAGGCCCTGCAGATCACCAACCTGTTGGGCTGAACTTGAGGATCACGTTCTTACTGGGCCAGATCTCGTACAGGAGATGAGCAATCAAGTGAAACAAATCTAGAAGCATCTGACAACTGCACAAAGTAGACAAAAAAGCTACGCTGATAGGAGAAGAAAACTTCTACAATTCCACTTAGGTGATTAAGTATTTCTAAGGATTATCCCTCAGAAGGGAATCAAACGATTTGGAATCAAAGAAAAACTAGCACCACGATTCATTGGACCCTTGAAATACTCAAGAAGATCGACAAATGAGCCTACGAATTAGACCTTCCAAACTGAATGTCGTCAATTCACGTATCAATGCTACGGAAATACAAACCAGATGCGCCCCACATAATTTGATGGGAAGAAGTAGACATCCAAAATGATGCCACATATGAAGAAGCGATCATTAGGATTCTTGATCGCAAGGTATAGAGCCTGAGAACAAAAGATATTCCCTTAGTCAAAGTCCTTTGGCAACACCATGGAATAGCTTGGGAATTAGAAAGTGAAATACAGAATAAGTACCCAGAACTGTTGACTAAAAACACTCGATCAAATAACACTCAAGTAACCTAGTAATAGATTTCGAGGACGAAATCTATTTTAAGGGGGGTAGAATGTAATACTCCAATTATTTTGTATGCAATTAGACACATATAAATTGGGTCTATGTGACATTTGATTAGTATATATTAATTGGTGCATATATTTATGTATATATATTATCTTAAATTAATGAAGAAATATGCAATTAATTGATTAATTAATCATTATAATAGTTTTCTTTATTAAAATAAAGAAATAATATTTTGCGTAATGTATTTAGTACAATATCTTTGGAAACTTAAATATATACATAAGTATGTGTAAATATATATATGTGTGTGTGTGTGTGTGTAAACTTATGTATTCATGAATTAAAAAAAATATTAATGGAAACAGATGTATATATATATATATATAGTAATATGTATATAAGATAATAATAAAAAAAGGGCTGCAAATGGCACATTGGCCTAAGGCCCATGTGCTACTGCACTAGGCCACGCACGCACGGGCTGCGCGTGCAGGCCCACACGCGTGAGCCGGTGCGCAGTAAAGTTATTAAAAATATGAAAAATACGAAGAAAATACGAAAAATCCAAGGAAAAATTCGAAAAAATACAAAAAAAACTCTAAAAAATCATAATTCAAACCCTAGTCACTCCAACTAAGTAAAAATGAAAATTTTCCATATTAGGGAGGCGAAAAATGATAAATCTAGCCCTTAGAGACTCTATATAAACCCCCCTCTCCTCCTCATTTCATTCATCCCAAAGCAAGAGTTGAAATTCTTCTTGTTCTCTCTCTGCCTCCTTCTTGTCACCCTTAGTACTTTTTCTTTTTTTGAGCTATTCTAAATAGCTTGCGAGGTAGTAGCAATGAAGTGCTACAAAGATTTTATGAAGCGATCTTGAGGTAAATTTCTTTTCTTTCCTTTAATTTATTATTTTGATTTAAATAATGCTTGCTTGTTTTATTAGTTTTTATTCTTGTCCTTTGTATTTATACTATTCGATTATTATATTGCTTATGACTAAGAGAGTATGCTCTATAGTTGCATCTTGTATGATCTTCTACATCAGAAATCGAAAGTCAATATGAATGTTATACTATTAGAGTTATTATTTATCAATATACTATTCATGACCAAGACAGTATGCTCTGTAGTTGCGTCTTTTACAATCTTCTACATCAGAAATTGAAAGTCAATGTTCATGTTATACTGTTTGAGTGTTTAAATAATGTTGAAAAGTTTATTTATTATACCATTGCACACATAAATAAGATTAAATAAAGATCTCAACCACGTACCAGCATGGGGACGGATATTCTCCGTGTGTGTTATCGACCTTTTTGACTGGCTGTCAGGTTTGACACCAGAGTGGACAAGGTTTCATGAGTGATCCCACTCTATAGATAAGGGTTTGAGCTTTAGAATTGATCTCTCTCCCTAGATCTTGAACACAGAGGTTAATCATTTTCGGTCTAAATTACAACTGAAATAATATGTTGTTTGAATCGATTAAATCTTTAAAAGTGTTTGACATGCTTGTATTATTTGGTTGGAATAATGAATTATATAGACGGAATAATTCACTGGGCTTTTTAGCTTACACCCCTATTTTTCTCATTTTAGGAAATTAATTATTCAGTCTACGTAGAAGATTATTAGGAATTTTTTTATTGTAAAGCATGTGGGCCCAAGCTAAATTATTTATTTCAGTTTTGAATTTATTTTCTACTGTGATAGATCATGTACTCAAAATTTTAGAATAAATAAATAAATAATTTTATTTGTTTATAATGCCACGAATTGTTTTTACATAGACTATCATATACAGAAACTTTCATGGATTTGGGTTTAAGAACAAGAAAATGTTTCACGAGCTCGTCTCTCGAGTAGCCCAACATTATTGATCAAAGAAAATTAGACCGTCAGATAACGTGGATGATGGGGCTTGGGAGGCAGGGTGTTACATACACCCTCACCCTACTCAACCTCAATGGGACGTTTCCATTATTTGGAACCATAAAGAATGATCCCATGTGTCATGTAAATGATCAAGTATGCCCACACCTATAGAAATCGTGAAGAATGATTCCATGTGCCAAGATAAATGATCATGTATACCAAGGTCACATACAAAACGTCTCATATGTGTGTGAGTGAGCACACATGTGACAAACCCAAGATAGAAGTTTAGTGGAAAGTAGTTGATTTAAAGAGATAAAAAGATTCCTTCACCTAGGAAAAATCAAAAAATAGAAACTTACCTCATGCTCACATGTGGAACCAAAAGGGAAAGAATCCAAGGGAAAATAAGAAACATTTTAAAGCTTTGTTTTTGTGTGCCCATACTAGAAACTTATTTGATTTCATGAATCACAACATATTTGAATGTTTTCCTACAGATATAGGACATCCTAAAGAGATTAGAATGTATTCTAAACCTTTAATTGTGTTCACACACATAAAAAAAACAAATAAGGTTTAAAGATTTTGCTCACACTTGAATTAGAAACCTTAGTGGTCCCACTTGCCCAACCATGAGCTCACTTGCCCAAACCATGAGATTCACTTGTCCAAATCAATGCAAAATGTTCTCATTGTGTATGTAAAGATTCTCATTGTATATGATGTCCAAACCATCCCCATGGTGTTCAAGAACATATATATAAACCCCTTCATGCTCACATTCATCTCATCCCAAAGCAAAGAGTTGACACTTCCCTCATTGCTTGTTCTTGCCCTCTTCTTGGCAACTCTTCTCACTTCTCGTTTCTCTCTTGTGTGAGAAGTTTTGATTTTAGTATTTTATAGAGTTATTTTTGTTGATGGTTAAAAGTTCTTGAAGTTCTAAAAGTGGCAAATGAGGAGAACATCTGCCGAATTCAATAAGAAACTCCTATTAAGGTGGAAGGGATTTCTTAAACATCTACTTTGCTATTTTAAATTCTTAGCATGTTCATGCTTGTTTAAATTTTGATTTTCAGCATGTTTTATTTTAGTTTCAACATGAATGATCATATTTTAATTTCAGTTTAGCATGTTTTTATGTTTTAGTTATTTATCATACCATGTCATGATTAGATTCCATGTTTAGGTTTACTTTGAAGTTTCAATCATGTCATATGATGTATCATGCTTTTTTGGTTGTTCAAAATTTTGAAATTTATATTCTGAATTTCTTTAATGATTATGTGATCTTAAACATAAGAAAGTGAAGATAAGAACTACATACTGTCATAGTAATCCGTAGGGATGTTGTAGTTGTTCTTATCATATGCTTGGAGTGTGTGGTTACGGGGTGCAACTAAGTGATACTTGGTATGTGGCATCCAATGGAAAGTAACAAAAAAATTGTCTTTCCACCCTAAAGAGGGGTATCTAAAATAAGAACATCAAGAGAATAGATCCCCTTTTAGTCATAATGTCAACATAAAACCAAAATGTTGTATGAATCACTTAATGCATGAAAGTGTGTGAAATTGGATATGTTATTGATTTGAAATAGTAACCTAGTTGTTTAATGAATGATCCATTGGGTTATGTGCTCAACCCATTCCTTTTAATTTTTAGGAAATTGAATGAACCATGAAGATTATGGATATTAGATTCTTTTTAAGTATTGAAAATTTCATTGTAAAGGTATCTTGCCCAAGTTTTGATTTTTAGACTTCCGCTGAATTTTTATTTTAATTAAAGAGTTATGTCCTCAAGTTTCTAATTTAATTTAAGGATGTAAGTTTTTTATTTTATTTGAATAAATAAAGATTTGAAGTGTTCCTTTTTCTACTTGTATTACATTTGTTGAATTGAATATTAAGCACAATGAGAAGTGTATTCATGAGGGATTTCAATAAGTGTTAGAACAAAGAAATTGAGCTACAAGTTATGTACTTGTACATGTAATATCAGCCCGACCAGCCTGGTAGTCAAGTTTGCTAAGAACACAGTGGGCAAGTCCAATTGAATGTCTCGAGGGTTAGGGTGTTACAAGGTGCTTAAGGAGTTTTGACATATTGTTGCATAGTCTTACTAAGATATGCCAAGGATATCCCCAAAAATTGCAGTTCACCACCTAAATGCCAAGTAATCCATAGTCTTCATTTGGCCAAAAAGAAGACCACTTAGTGCAGAACAAGCCTAAGTTTTTAAGGAGGAGGTGGATAAGCTCTTCCCCATTGGATAAATTTGAGAGCTCACTTGCTCTAACTTTTTTACCAATGTAGTAATGGTGAAGAAACCCAATGAGAAGTGGAGGGCACGTGTAAATTCACAACTTAAAAAAACATGCCTTGAAGACAACTTCCCTCTTTATTAGAATGATCAATTGGTGGATCCGACCATTGAACTTGAGCTCTTGTGCTTCATGGATTAATACTCAAGGAACAACCAAATCAAGTTGTGCCTTAAGGATGAGGAGAAAATAGCGTGCATCACTAATTAAGGGTTATAATGTTACAAAGTAATTTCATTCAACTTGAAGAATGCAAGTGCAACATATTAGCAAATGGTCATTTGAATCTTTCAAAACAATTTAAGTGTTAATATGGACGTTTAAGTTAATGATATTCTTGCTAAAAGCGTCACTTCAACCTAACACCCAAAAGATCTTAGATATGTCTTCTAAGTCCTCTAAAGTAATTAAATGAGGCTTAACTTGAGCAAATACTAGTTTAGTGTAAAAGGTCAAAAAATTCCTCAGCTTCATGGTTAGCCGAAAGGAATTGGACCAACCACAATGAGATTAAGATTATTCTCGAAATGAAATTGCTAAAGACATTGAAGGAGATAAAGAGGTTGATGCTCTCAATAGTGTCATTGTCAATAGATAAATGTCGACCATTCTTCAAAGTCATTAAAAGGAAGACGCTTGTGTGGGAGGAAGACTATGAGAGAACCTTCAAAGCACTAAATGAATATCTTGCATCTCCCCATCGCTCTCCAAACCAATCAATGAGGTATTACTTTATCTCTATCTCTCTATATTGAGAGCTATTGTGAGCTCGACCTTATTTAGGGAAAACTAGGGTAAGCAAAGACCTATGTATAACATTAGTAAGCCCTTGCTTGATGTGGAAACCAAATATCTCAAAATGGAGAAACTTTCCTCTTCTCTACTAATGTCGACTCAAATATTATAATCTTATTTCCAGGCCTACAACATCATCATGTCAATGAAAGGCTTAATCAGGCAAGTATTGCAAAAACCCATCACATTTAAAAGATTAGCAAAATGGGGGATTGAACTGGAAAATTTGACATTAACTATTGCCCCTATACATTTATAAAAGACCAAGCCATAAACAATTTTGTGAAAGAGTTTTATGTAGGAAAAGTTGAGGAAGAGGCAATGGGGGCGAGTATTTGTACATGGGTAGATCCTCTTACAAGCAAAGATGCAGAACAGGATTATGCTTACATCACCAAGAGGGGCAAACAACTTGTGGCAGCTCAGTTTGGGTTCCTAGAATTGAATAATGAGGCTGAGTACAAGGATTTACTTCCAATGCTTTGCATGACATAAAACTGGGTTTTAAAGAGAGTTTATGTCAATTGATTATCGTTTTGTCCAAGCAGGATCCGAAGTTTCCTCTTTATTAGGTAGAATGTTTTTTGCTATAGGTTATGAACTTTCTCTTAGTATAGAAATGGTTTCTCCACAAGAAAGAATACTTGTACCAAAGAAGGATCCATAACTTCTATGTAAGTAGTTTATGTACTTCCAAACAATTTGACTGACCTTGTTCGTGCCACAACCTTTGCACATTTAGATACTACTATTGTACTATTGAGAGGACTTGTTGCAAAGGTTATCTATTCAACCATAGATCCTTTACATTCAATGTTAACTATGCTCCAAGCTCAGATTGTTATTAAGGCAAAGGCTGCCTTTGTGAACATGTTGTAGATTAACAAAGGTATATACTCGCTAAGAGCTTCCCCAGTGTAGGGAAGGAGGAAGTATGAAGAGGCATTCTAGGTGGGGAGCAATCACATTAATCACTAATCAAATTAACTTTGTGTATCAAGCCAAAGATGAGCAAATGCAAGCATACCACAAGGAAGTCCAATGCTTACTCAGTTCCTTCATGAAATTTGAAGTTAACTAAATTCCTCAAACATGAAACTTACTCGCAGATGCACCAACAAAACTAGCATATGTGATGAGGGAAGAACTAATAAAACATGTCCCTATTAGGTGTCTACCATATTACAACATAGGAGAGAAGGAAAAAGAGTAGATGATGGAGGTTCAGCATATCCCTATGTGGATGGATCTCATTTGATAGATACAACAAAATAAGAAAACTCCTAAATGACAGAACTTAAGTAAGAAAGGTACAAATGACGATTCACAAGGTACATGCTTGTTGAGGATGTGTTTTATAAAAAGTGATATAACCTCTTGTGCCTAAAATGATATTGAAAGAGAAAGCCAGACAAGTGCTAGAATAGATTCAAGCATGTGTGTGTTGGAATCACTCGAGAAGTAGAGTACTAACATACGAAGTGTTAAGACAAGGGTATTAGCTAAGCTTACCAAGGATGCAACTGAAATAGCTAGAAGATGTGATATTTGCCAAAGGAATACAACATTAATCTAAGTACCTCCATAAAATCTAACCCTATGTAGAGCTGGTGGACCTTTGCTCAATGGGGGGTAGATCTTTTGAGAACTCTAACAATGGGCAAAGGTTAAAAGAAATTCACCTTAGTCATTGTGGATTAGGTTACAAGGTGGATGGAAACAAAATCATTGGCACAAATAACTAAACAAAAGGTCACAAAGTTTACATGGCAATCAATCGTATATTGATTTGGGGTACCTTATGTAATCATCTTGAACAATAAGAAACAGTTTGATAACACAAAATTCAAAACGTTTTGTTTGGATTTAGGGATAAAATTTTTTTTCTTTGCACCCGCTCATACTCAAGCTAATGGGCAAGTAGAAGTTGTCAACAAAGTCATCAAAAATATGTTGAAGATGTGGATAGAAGTAAAGAAAGGGGTTGAGGCCAAATGACTACATTAAGGATTCTAGTCATACCATACCATAACAATGATAACCATGGGAGAAATTCCTATCTCCTTAGCTTTTGGAATGGAAATAATTATCCTGATCAAGGTAAAAATTTGGACACTCAAGAGATCCTGGTTCAATAATAAACAAAACATGGAAGGACTTAAAGTCCACCTTGACCTATTAGAAGAAAATAGAAGGATTCCTAGATGCATGTTGCAGCCTATTAGAGAATAATAAAAAGTTATTATTCCATAAAGGTTAAGCCACAAATTTTTAAGAGGGAGACTTAATCTTATGAAGAGTTGTGATAAACACAAAACAACCAAGTCAAGAGTCTTTGGCCTTAATTCGTAAGGACTTTATTGATAGTAGAAACACCTAAATGTGGAGTACTTGCTAAATGTCCTAACTGGAAGAAAATTGGGTAGACCATAAAATCCATAGCATTTTAAGATCTACTACTTGTAGAGGACTAGTATGCAAGAGCACATGTAATCAAATACATCCTCAATACATCAATAAAATGTTATTTTCGTATCACTATCCTACGAAACCCCTCAACATTTCTACTTCAACTATCCAAATAGAACCATCTGCTCAAATTATCACCAAGAAGAAGATCAATAAGATCTAAAGTACCATAGGGTTTAAGCAGAGCCATCTACTCAGATTATCTTTGGGAATAAAATCAACAAGACCTAAAGTACCCTAAAGTTTGAGTAGAAACATTTGCTTGAATATCAGTGGGAAGAAGATAAAAAAGATCTAAATTATCATGATTCCAAGGGGAACCCTCTCTTCGAATTATCTCCAAGAAGAAAGCCAAAATGAGCTTATAGTATCCATGGGTCCAAATAAGATAACTTGCTTAAACCATCTAAACTCTAGGGCATGGCATCATTTCTCTAAGCATGAAAATTTGAGCCTGAAAAATTTGTATGTCTTAGACCTAACTCAGAAAAAGAAGAGCTAGTTAATATAGTCAGCAAATGAGAATAGTTTTTGAGTTCTTAGACTAAGAAAAGCCCACTGAGCTTGTCATTACGTGTGATGATCTTTAAGTCCACAATGCCACCTTAGACTAGGATAAACGAATTTGGGTATCAACTAAGCAAAAACTCAACCAAGTCCAAATTTCCTATTGTAACATCTCAAAAAATTCATATGAAATTTGAATTTTTATTTAGAAAATTATACGAAATTGATGGATGAAAATTTTGGCAAGTCCTAGTTTACCCAAATGAGGAACAAAAAATCAATTTAACGGATTTTTGGGAGAAAATATATGAATATAATGCATATCATGAGATATCATAGCCAAAAATACAAGGATATGTGCAATTTTTTATGAAAACAAGATTAGAAAGTCAATTGGGATCAAAATTTGACAAAAATCCGAAAATAAAACAAAAAATTCAGTTGAAAAATAAAAAAAATAAACTTAAAACACATCCAATGGTCTACGATCAAGTTGCCAAAATCCAACGAACGAGATTAAAATCGCACCAACACCCAGGTGCACCCGATCATCAAAATCCAACAGTCCGGAGATCTGCACATCTCACTCAAGGACGATCCAATGGCAGGCACGATTCGTTGATCGCAAAATGAGATCTGCGTACGAAACTTGAGGTCGATCCAACGGTCCAGAAATGTTTCATTGATCGCGAACTGAGATTCGCACACAGCACTCGAGATCCATCCGACGGCCCAAACGCGTTTCGTTGATCACGAACGAAGATCTAGTGCTGCGATCGAGGACGATCCGACGATCTGAGGCATTTTTGTTGATCACGATGGGACGATCCGAAGCATTTTCATTAATCACGAACGAGATGCACTTGCGAAACTCGAAGACGATCCAACCGCTGAGATTTGAGGCTCCGATTTTGTTGATTGATCAGAGTTTAATCCGACGACCTAGATCGAAGGCTCTGAAATTAAAAACAAAAATTACAGAAAAATCACGAAAAATCTGAAAAAAGGTTTGTAAAATTCAAAAATTTATTTCTAAACTCTGAAAAAAAATCAAAAATACTCATTTATTTCTTAAAATAGAAAGTACGAAATTAAAGAGAATTAGGGTGTTTTACTCCAAGAAAAACTCAAAAGTTTCTATTTTTCTCCTTTTGAAAACCTATATAAAACCCCCTAGGCTCTCAATTCCCTCATTCCAAAAGATAAGAGTTGAAATTGCCTCTTATTTTCTCTAACCGTTCTTCTTGGTACCTTTTCGCATCTTTCCTTCCTCTTACTTGTGTGTGAGAAGTTCTCTCGAATTGAAAAATTAAGTTGGGCAATCTTCATTGGCACTAGTACGTGGGGGAAATTGCTGCCGAAATTTCTGGAGAAAATGTCACAAGGTGGAAGTGATTTCTAGAACACCCTTCTGTTCTTATTTAAATTTATGGCATGCTCATTGTTTATGTGTTTTTCACTGAATTCAAAGATTTTCAATTTCAGTTCTAGAATTTTAAATGTTTATTTCAGTATTTCAGTTTTGATTCATGTTTGAGCAATCATATCATCCATGTCATGTTAGTATCATGCTTAGGCTTTTAAGTTAAAGTATGATGCATGTTTTATGAGCGTTTTATGAATTGACTATGTATATTCTGAATTTTAGTTTGATTTCATATTCTGAAGTTTATTTTATGAGATCATGATATGAGAATTAATCTAAGATGATGGTGATAATAACCACGTACCATCATAGTGGTCAAGGCGACACTACAAATGTTCTTTTCATATGAGTTAGGTCTTATGATTTTCAGACCTAATTACTTGAGGGTCGTGTACCACATTACCTAGTGGGTCACCATGTGTAACGAGTTGATACTGACACGTGCCACTAACGGGTCGATGCTAAGTGGGCCCTGTTTACTTAGTTAAGAGCATCAAGGGATTAACGACCCTTTTAGTCTGAGACTCGACTTGAACAAATTGTTGTTTGAAATGCCTAATGATTGGAAGTGTTTGAATTATGATTGTGTTATGAGTTTGAATATGAAAGATGGTTGTTCGAAAAGGATCCACTGGGCTATATGCTCACTCCTTTCTTTCTTATTTTTCAGGAACATGAAACCCATGGAGTAGTTGAATATGGATAGTTCTTAGATATTTTCTACCTTATTATTATATTTTTTTGAATTTTTAAGGGCGTGTTACCCAAAGTTTTTATGCTTTTCTATTGAAAAGTATTTTGAAGTCTTCCGCTGTAACAATTAGTTCTTTTTGAGAAGTTTATTACTTTCAATTATTCTTTCTATTATAAATAAAATAATTTGAATTTCTTTATCTCTTTTAATTTGCCTTGATTTATTGAAGTTTTGTATTCTTGAATTTTATACAAAGGCACGAGATATTGAAGAGAAAAGAACAAGTGAGTGTCACTTGTAAAGTAACACTGGCCCAACCCGCCATTTTGTTAAGTCCACTGTCAAGAGAACGGTGGTCATGTACACTCTATAAAGATATGGGGGTTGGGGTGTTACAAGGGTGGTATGAGAGCATAGGCATTAGTTGCTGGGCCAAGAACAGAAACTTTCCTCTGATACCAAGTGTGGTATCAAAGCCTAGTTAGTAGAAACACTAGGCTAGAATGAGAAACTCAGATTTAGGGTTTCACCTTGAATTGAATTGAATTTAGAATGCCCTACCTTCTATTTTTGAAATTGATGAATGTTTTAGAAAGTGTTTTCAAAAAAGGAAGTATATGTTTTGAAAATATTTTTTTTGGATACAAAGACTAAAAGTTGAGTTGATAGTGGATAAGCCTTGTCTCGAGTAAAATTAAACATTGAAAGGGAGGTGGGTCATCCTGTCCTAAAAAGCGTGGTTGCTAAGCAGACTTTAGTCTTGCCGCCCGATCTGAGGTTGTCCCACCAGCTTATATGAGTAGTCAAAGTTGAAGAACACTGTTATTTTCGATAAAAGAAAATTAGAAGGTGGAAAATTAGGACAAGGTATTGATTAGAAGTCGAAAAAGATGCCAAAGGTGGTATCTTGACCAAACAGAAGTTGTAAGTCAACCAGAACCGAACCCTAGGTCCAGAGAAAAGACCTTAAGTAGAAACGGGTGTAGCCATGGGTGGCACAGTGGATCAAAAGCATAAAACTCTAGGACATAGGCTAGAAACTGAAACTTGTGTAAAAATAGAAAATTGTTTGATCAGGACATGAGACTGGAAAGCATCTATAATTTTCGGTTTCTATGTAGTATGGGATGCATAGAAATTTGGGGCTATGGAGGAAGCCTCGACTCGAAGAATGATGGACCATGTGTGGTGAATTATCGGTAACTCTGGCAGAACGGGTTTCTCTATGCTCGCTAGTATGGGATGGTTGAGTATAGTGGGTTCGATTACCTTAGTTATCGAGCAATTCACGAAATTGTTTGGGTGCGGCTCTATTCTGAATGAAAACCTAAGTGGAAGGGGTAGAGTGGTATGGGACACTTGAACCTGAAAGTTTAGGTGGAAGCTTGGAACCTTGCTGTGCTAGCTTGATTGTATGATTATATGATATGCATGCTGTAATGTTTATTTGCTTTAAAACCAAATCCTGTACCTAATATGCACGAAAAGAACCTAGAAGAAAGGCTTTAGGCCACTGAACAAATCAAAAACTTAGAAACAGAATCTAAAGTCATGATAGTACGAATGTTTGTTGAAACAAAGATTGACGTTGAAAAGATGAGCTGGGAAGAGTTCAAAGAGGTCTTCGACAAAAAGTTCTTTCCAGATACGACACTGTGGAAGCTGCAAGAGGACTTCATCAAGTTGAATCAGAAGGACTTGACTATAGCTGAGTACAATAAAAAGTTTACTAAACTGGATAAGTTTTCTCAGGAGCTGATCTAAGAAGAAAGAATGAAAGCTAATTGGTTTGCTCAAGATTTTAAGATTGAGATTCAAAAAAGGATTCTTACTCTAAGCTTAAAGACATATAAGCATCCTAGGGCATGAACTCAACTTAAAAAAAAAAGGTTGAGAGGAAAAGAACAAGAGGCTTAGTAATGAAATAGAGAACCCAAAGACCTAGAAATAGGGGCAGAATAAAGACAATTCAAGGGAAGAAGCTAAGAGACTGGGATTGTGTTTCATATGCAAGCAGAAGGGGCATTTGGCAAAAAATTGCCCAACTGCACCAGTTCAGGCTTCTCAGCAGCAACAACAGGGGGAAGTCAGAATGGGCGACCTCAAGCCAGACAAAATCAGAATGCCAATTAAGGGCAAAACCAGGGTCGTGGTCTAAACCAGGCCAGAATGCTCGCGGTTGAGACCCAGGAAGACAAGGCTCCTACAGTAGAAGGTACGTTCCTATTGTTTAAGGTTGCTGTAAGACTGTTGTTTGACTCGGGTGCCTCAAAATATTTTATCTTTGAAAAACTAGCTTATAGGTTATAACTTGTGACAAAAACAATGCCTGTGACTTTGAATGTGTCCACACCAATAGGGACCATTGTGACTTCAAAAATGATGTGTAGTTGTGACCTTAGGTTTGGGGATAAACTCTTAACAGTTGACCTATACACCCTACCTTTCTATGGCTATGATGTAATCTTGGGGATGGATTGGTTAGACCAGTACCAGGCCCAGATAGATTGTCCTAAGAGACGGGTAACCATAACGTTACCTTCTGGGGAGATCTTTAAAATCAATGGGGATATGCGGAGACTACCAAGGAGTCCAACCCTAGCCTTGCTGAATTGTTTGAAGCAGACAGATGAATTCGAGGAACTTTCTGAAGCAGAACCTACTGACTTGAAGAATATTCACGACCTAGCTGTAGTCAGTGAGTACGAGGATGTGTTTCCAAATGACTTACCTGGACTACCACCAGCTAGAGAGTTAGAATTCAAGATTGAAGTTCACCCTGGAACCAACGCTATAGCCATACCTCCTTATAGAATGGCGCCAGCAGAACTAATTGAGCTGAAAACTCAACTGGACGAGCTCAAGGAGAAAGGTTTCATCAGGCTTAGTGAATCACCCTAGGGAGCCCCAATATTATTCGTAAAAAAGAAGGATGGTTCCTTGCGACTGTGTATCGACTACCAGAAGTTGAATCTAGCTACAATAAAGAATAAATATCCTTTACCAAGGATTGACAACCTATTTGATCAATTACAAGAAACCACTCATTTCTCTAAAATTGATCTTAGGTCAGGACACCATCAGCTGAGGATTCGAGAGTCTAACATCCACAAGATAGCCTTTAAAACAAGATATGGACACTTCGAGTTCACCGTGATGCCCTTTGGTTTGACCAATGCCCCGGCAGCCTTCATGGATTTGATGAATCGAGTGTTTAGATAGTACCTTGACCAGTTTGTAGTGGTATTCGTGGATGATATCCTAATCTAGTCTAAGTCAAAAGCTAAGCACCTAGAACACTTGAGGATCATGCTAGAAACCCTCAGAAGAAACCAACTATATGCTAAATTCAGTAAGTGCGAGTTTTGGATGGAAACTGTCAAGTTCCTAGGCCACATTGTATCAGCAAAAGGTATTGTTGTAAGCCCGAAAAAGGTAGAAGCTGTCACGAACTGGAAGCAACCTAAGACAGTAACAGAAATCAGAAGTTTCTTGGGCTTGGCAAGCTATTACAGAAGGTTCATTAAGGACTTTTTCAAGTTGGCAGAACCTATAACTAAGTTGACTAGAAAAGGAGTTAAGTTCCAGTGGGTTGAGAAATGTGAACGGTCATTCCAAGAACTAAAGACAAGATTGACTACAGCTCTTGTTCTAGTTACCCCAACTCCTAATGTTACTTACACACTGTATACTGATGCCACGGGGTGCAGTCCTAATGTAAGGAAAGCAAGCCATCGCTTTTGCCTTAAGACAACTAAAGGTCCATGAGAGAAATTACCCTACTCATGACCTAGAGCTAGCGGCCATTGTGTTTGCCCTAAAAATTTGGAGACACTACCTTTATTGCGAGAAATTTGAGTTGTTTTCAGATCACAAGAGCTTGAAATACATCTACACCTAGAAGGAGTTGAACCTTAGGCAACAGAGATGGATGGAGTTCTTAAAAGACTATGATTTTCAACTACACTAACATCCGGGGAAAGCCAATGTAGTGGCTGATGCTTTGAGTAGGAAGTTCAACAAACAGGAGGAAGAAAAAGGCCAGATATACCAGTTGGTTGAAGATTTTAGGTTGGGTGTAAACTTTAACGAAAAAGAAGCCTATCTTTACAATATGTCTTGCCAACCGGACCTATTACATCAGATTAGGGATGAACAGAAGCAAGACAAGTTTGTTCAACTAATTGAAGGAGTCACGCAAGGAAAGTATACTGACTTCAGGATAGATGCTGAAAACATCCTAAGGCTTGGGGAAAGGATATGTGTACCTCAGTAGGGACAGAGCAAGCAGGTCATCCTTGATGAAGCCCATCAAACTAAGTATACCATGCACCCTAGTGGGGATAAGATGTACCAGAATCTCAGAAAAACCTACTGGTGGAGAGGAATAAAAAGGGACATAGCTAAATATGTATCTAAGTGCTTAACATGTCAACAAGTAAAAGCAGAACATCGGAAACCCTCTAGAATGTTACAACCACTTCCAATCCCTGAATGGAAGTGGGATAACATTGCCATGGATTTCGTCAATGGTTTACCTTGAAACCAAAAAGGAGAAGATACTATTTGGGTGATAGTGGATCATCTCACCAAAGTAGATTACTTCTTGCCAATCAGATCCACAAACCGAGTCAGCAAGCTAGGAGAAATTTATGTGAAAGAAATCGTCAGACTTCATGGTGTATCCAAGACTATCGTGTCTGATAGAGACGCTCGCTTTACTTCACAATTCTGGCAGAGCCTCCAGAAGGAGATGGGTACTAAACTCACCATGAGTACAACATTTCACCCTCAGACGGATGGTCAGTCTGAGAAAGTTATCCAGATTTTGGAAGATATGTTGAGGTCTTGCGTTTTAGACTTCAAGGGGAATTGGAGCAAATACTTACACTTGGCGGAGTTTTCCTACAACAACAGTTACCAGGCAAGCATAAAAATGTCTCCATTCGAGGCTCTCTATGGAAGACCCTGCAGATCACCTACGTGTTTGGTTGAACTTGAAGATCAAGTATTAACTAGGCCAGACATGGTGGAAGAAATGAGCAACCAAGTCAAGTTAATACAAAAGAGACTAACTACTGCACAGAGCCATCAAAAGAGCTACGCTGACAAAAGGAGAAAACCATTAGAGTTCCAAGTTGGGGACAAAGTATTTCTGAGGTTCAGTCCTCAAAGGCGTAGGATTCAAAGGGAAGTTATATCCAAGGTTTGTCGGACTCTTTAAAATACTTAAAAGAATCGGGGAATGTACTTATGAGTTGGACCTACCAAACCAAATGACTTCAGCACATAACGTATTCCATGTATCCATGTTGAGAAAATGCGAACTTGACCCCTCTCACATCATTTACTGGGAAGAAGTGAATATTCAAGATGATGCTACCTACGAGGTAACAACAGTTAGAATTCTTGACCACAAGATACAGAATCCAAGAACAAAGGATATCCCGTTAGTAAAGGTGCTGTGGAAACATCATGAGGTAGAAGAAGGCACATGGGAACTCGAAAGCGAGATGAAGACCAAGTACCTGCTTCTGTTCATGAAGAATACCTAAATATGTACAAATTTCAAGGACGAAATTTTTTGAAGGAGGGTAGGTTGTAATATCTCAAAAAATTCATATGAAATTTGAATTTTTATTTAGAAAATTATACGGAATTGACAGATGAAAGTTTTGGCAAGTCCTAGTTTACCCAAATGAGGAATAAAAAAATCAATTTAACAGATTTTTGAGAGAAAATATATGAATATAATGTATATCATGGGATATCATAGCCAAAAATACAAGGATGTGTGCAATTTTTTATGAAAACAAGATTAGAAAGTCAATTGGGATCAAGATTTGGCAAAAATTCAAAAACAAAATAAGAAATTTGGTTGAAAAATAAAAAAAAAATAAACTTAAAACACATCCAACAGTCTACGATCGATCTGCCAAAATCCAACTAATGAGATTAAAATCGCACCAATGCCGAGGTTCACTGAATCATCAAAATCCATCGGCCCGGAGATCTGCATACCGCACTCAAGGACGATCCAACGGCAGGCACGATTCATTGATCGCGAACTGAGATCCGCGTACGAAACTCGAGGTCGATCCGACGGTCCAAACGCATTTCGTTGATGAACTGAGATCCGCACACAGCACTCGAGGTCCATTCGACAGTCCAAACGCGTTTCGTTGATTGCGAACGAAGATCTGGTGCTGTGATCAAGGATGATCCGACGATCTGAGGCATTTTCGTTGATCGCAATCAGATGTGCTATGCTCGAGGACGATCGAACGATCCGAAGCATTTTCGTTAATCACGAACGAGATGTGCGTGCGAAACTCGAGGACGATCCAAGCGTTGAGTTTGAGGCTCTGATTTTGTTGATCAATCCGAGATTAATCTGACGGCCTAGATCGAAGGCTACGAAATTAAAAACGAAAATTATAGAAAAATCTGAAAAAAGGTTTCTAAAATCTGAAAATTTATTTCTAAATTCCAAAAAAAAAATACTCATTTATTTCATAAAATTGGAAAGTACGAAATTAAAGAGAATTAGGGTGTTTAACTCTTAACTCTAAGAAAAACTCAAAAGTTTCTATTTTTCTCCCTTTGAAAACCTATATAAACTCCCCTAAGCTCTCAATTCCCTCATTCCAAAAATAAGAGTTGAAATTGCCTCTTATTTGTTCTAAGCCTTCTTCTTGGCACCTCTTCCCATCTTTCCTTCGTCTTCATTGTGTGTGAGAAGTTCTTCTCTTGAATTGAAAAATTAAGTTGGGCAATCTTCACTGGCACTAGTACATGGGGGGAATTGCTGCAGAAATATTTGGAGAAAACGTCACAAGGTGGAAGTGATTTCTAGAACACCCTTCTGTTCTTGTTTAAATTCATGTCATGCTCATTGTTTATGTGTTTCTCACTGAATTCAAAGATTTTCAATTTCAGTTCTAGAATTTTAAGTGTTTATTTCAGTATTTCAGTTTTTGATTCATTTTTGAGCAATTATATCATCCATGCCATGTTAGTATCATGCTTAGGCTTTTAAGTTAAAGTATGATGCATGTTTTATGAATGTTTCATGAATTAACTGTGTATATTCTGAATTTTAGTTTGATTTCATATTCTGAAGTTTATTTTATGAGATCATGATATGAGAGTTAATTTAAGACGATAGTGATAATAACCACGTACCATCATAGTGGTCAAGGCGACACTATGGATGTTATTTTCGTAGGAGTTAGGTCATATGGTTTTCAGACCTAAGGGTCGTGTACCACATTACCTGGTGGGTCACCATGTGTAACGGGTTGATGCCGACACGTGCCACTGACGAGTTGATGCCGAGTGGGCCCTGTTTACTTAGTTAAGAGCATCAAGGGATTAAAGGCCCTTTTTGGCCTGAAACTCGACTTGAACAAATTGTTGTTTGAAACGCCTAATGATTGCAAGTATTTGAATTATGATTGTGTTATGAGTTTGAATAAGAAAGATGCTTCTTCGAAAAGAATCCACTGGGTTATGTGCTTACTCCTTCCTTTCTTATTTTTCAGGAACATGAAACCCATGGAGCAGTTGAATATGGATAGTTTCTACCTTATTATTATATTTTTTTGAATTAAGTGCGTGTTGCCCAAAGTTTTTATGTTTTTCTACTGGGAAGTATTTTGAAGTCTTCCGCTATAACAATTAGTTCTTTTTTAGAAGTTTAGTACTTTCAATTATTCTTTCTATTATGAATAAAATAGTTTGAATTTCTTTATCTCTTTTAATTTGCCTTGATTTTATTGAAAGTTTTGTATTGTTGAATTTTATATACAAAGGCACAAGATATTAAAGAGAAAAGAACAAGTGAGTGTCACTTGTAAAGTAACACCGGCCTGACCGCCATTTTGTTAAGTCCACTGTCAAAAGAATGGTGGTCATGTACACTATTTAAAGATAAGGGGGTTGGGGTGTTACACATATTTAGGATGCACTTATGCCAAATGTTCTAATAGTATACAACAAAACTAAAAAAGGTAAATGTTCTTGGACCATAGTGTAAATAAAAGATAAGAGAAATGAGACAAGACAAGAAAAAACATTTTTCATTAAGGAGAAAAAGATTAAAATGGTTTTTCACAAAAACCAAACAAACAAGAAAAAAAAAAAAAGAGCAAAAGAACAAGAAAAATAACATCCAACATCCATGAAGAAAGATGATCAATTTTGGCCTTTAACATTAAAGCTAGGAATGATCACCCTCAAGCTAACCCAGTTCCTCTCTCAAGTCCTTGGTCTTGCTCAATGTAATACCCTAAAATTCTTATTTGAAAATTAGACCAAATAAATAAAATAATTAATCAAATAAAATAAAAGTTGAGAAAAACCATGGAAACAATGATATAAAAGATGTACTACTAAATGTATAAAGGGACTATTAAACTCAAAACAATACAAGAGTTTTGTACAGAATCCTATTCTGGTTACTATGTTGATGATATTCACTATCGTGGTAGTGCGTGATTTGCCCAAAAGAACCAGTAAATACAATTTGTTCTGGTTATCATGGTACTACAATCCACTATGGTGGTAATACGTAAAACTTGCACAAAAACGATTATATAAAGTTTCCAAACATGAAAGCTTATTTTAAAACTGTCACATACTAAGAATTTGTGCCAAAGAAACAAGTATAATAGAAGGAATTGGGTTTAGGAAAGAACTCTACCAAGGAAATAATGCCAAGGATTCCTAAACCTATCCAAAACAACCCTTAAGTCTATAAAAACCTAGCATGGGCACTCTTTACTCTCACTCTCATGCAAACAAGAGAATTCACCCTCTGTTTTTCCTTCTCCTAGTCATCCCACACAACAACCATAAGTAACAAGTCAAAAACAAACCTAAAACTTTGTATAATAGTGGGGTTCAGACCATAGGATCTTCTTCATAACGTTCTACAAGGTAAAACCAATCCCTAGATAACTAATCATGTTCTATTCTTCATCTTTTGAGATTAGAATCTCCGGTAACATCTTCTAAAGTGTTTGTTTACTCCTATCATCAAATCAGAACCCTAGAAGGTTTCAAAAAGGATCTTTTGGAGCACACAAGATATTTGGCTGATCAAAGTGTGTGATAGTCCTATCTAGTTTCAATTCATTGTTCGTGAATTAGAGTTTAAGGTATTAAGTTGCCAAGGATATAGGAGAACAAGGAACGGAGAAACATGCATGAAAGTCTGTTTTCATGTTCATTACCATGGTATTGATCTCTTTCACCGCGGTACTACACTCATTTCCTCTTCTATTTTTTGCACTCTGATTCTAGTTACCATGATAACCTACCATGATAATAAACTTTCTTTTTCTTCATTACATTTTGGTTACCATGTTATGACAATTTCTTCTTCGTTCTGTGATGGTCTAGTTTGATTACCGCGATACTCTACCATGGCACCGTAGGTTATTATTCTCTTTGGTCCACATTGGTTACTGTGGTACTACGATTTCTCTTCTGTAATGCATTCTAGTTACTACAATACTATAACAAAACTTGTGTATTCCTTCTGGTTACCATGGTAGCCTACTACGATAATGATTATGAGTTCCTCTTCTTGTTTCTCACTCATGCATTCTAGTTATTGCAATACTCTTTTCTTCTACAGTGATACACATAAGCAAGACTACACTTAGACTCATCTAACACGATGTCCTTACACAATTAAACACCATATAAGATAGAGAATAATTAGAATATGGTTTAAAAGTATTAGAAACACATTGACCATTATAAATAATGAACTGATTCTTAATGTTTAAGGTCAAAGATTCAAGAAGGCTTAGAATAACAACACAAGGACAAGGAGTTAAGCTTAAAGGTGGATATGATTTCTGAATTTTAAACTATTACTTTGATTTAAACAAACTATGCATGTATGCTTGTTAGCCTAGACTATGCTTTGAATTGAATATGCATGTTATGCTCTTAAATTAAACAAGCATGTCATGCTTTGAATATGCATGATGGTTGGATTTGCATGATCAATGAATATTGATGCATGAATTCAATTATATGAGTGATATCATGATCTATGCTAAAGAAATGATCAAGTAACATGCCTATGATAGAGATGGAGTGATGTTACTATGCTTACATGTAATTTTCTTGAATTATTTGATTTAACATACTATTATATGATTTGTCATTAAATAAAGATTTATAAAGATCTTGATTACGTACTAGCACCATGTTGTACCACGAGGTATCATCGTGAGTGTTCCAACTCGAACCCAGCTTGCTAGTTAGTTTTTTACTTGATTGATTTGAAATTGGGAGCTTGGATTGACCCCACTTCCCAAATTGGTGAAATGGAAGTTTGGATTGGACCCACTTCATAGATGAGAAGGGTTTGAGCATTTAGATTGACTCACTCCCCAGATTATGAATACTGAAGTGGATTCCTTTTGGTCTCAATGTCAACTAATAAACAACCATTTGTTTGAATCACCTAATTTATGAAAGTGTTTGACATATGTATTTTATTTGACCGAAATAATGATTTGAATATTTAGGATGATCCACGAGGCTCTTTGAGCTCACCCTTTCCTTTCTAGTTTTAAGAAATCAGTAATCAAAGGTTGCATGACAAATGGGAGATTACCTTAGTTACCTAGGATTTACTTCACTAGTTTCATACTTTTGTTTCAGTCAGGCATATTGACCCCAATTATTCTCTAGTTAATTTAAAGTTTTTCATTTGATTTAATTAAAAGGTCATTGTATACTTTGGATTCTAATTCAAATTTATCTAGTTTATTTTTTTACAAAGATCTCAAAGTGTTTTATGAAAACCTAGAATATATGTAAGTTGTTATAACCAGGATGTCTCAAGGAGTTGGGACACAGATAAAGAGATAAAAAAAGAGATAAGTGAAGTATCATCTCTCAGGTGGTGTAACACCCCAACCCCCGTATCCTTAAGCATTGGACATGTCCACCATTTTCTTGACAGTGGACTAAACCAAACGGCGGGTCGGGCCGGTGTTACATTTACAAGTGACACACACTTGACTTTCTTTCTATTTCAATTATTTCATGCCTTGATTGTATTTAA
>JAJIYU010001650.1:0-34448 GCA_030144865.1 Tinospora cordifolia | reverse complement strand
TGTACTTTTTGCTTCTTGGGTGTCTTGTAACAAATTGGGTAAGGGGTATACTTTTGGGGAATGGCTATGCCAAGGAGAAAAAATCTTGCATAGTCTGTACTTTTGATATTCCTCGAGCCCTGATACCTCATCAGGCTCTTTTTATTAATATATATATAAGTCTCTTTTCAAAAAAAAAATATTAGCTTCTCTAAATTCCTCTAGCCAATGAACAATAGTGAAGAACATGCTCAACATAATCCCCATCGTTTTTTTTTTAGCAGAAACTAAAAGATTATATCATATTAATAAAAGTTTAAGTACATTGTCGGATGAGATAATCCTAAAGATGCAAAGATTACAATGATTGTAGAATGTTTCCCCCCTTCCCCAAAAGTTAATCCCAAAGATAGTTTAGAATTAGAGATCCACGAGGCAAACGAAGTGTTGAATCTCTCTCATATCATGTGGATTTCTCTCTTCTTCTCATTTAACATCCTAGAGTTTCTTTCCTCCCACACCGTATACCAAATTGTTGCCTTAAGAACTCTCCAATATTGTCTTATTCTAGACCAATTTCCATTTGTTGTCCCTAGGTTCATATCCAAATTAGTTGGAGGATTGATTCTTGGGTTCAGCTGTGACCATTTCTGCCAGATTGTGATGAACACATTGCATTCCATGAGGAGATGTTGTGAGCTGTCCACGTTCTACCTACACATGAGGCAAATAGAAGGGTTTAGATAATAGTTGGGAAGGCATTTTTGAAGATTTTCTCCTGTTGTCAGTTTGCCTACACTCCATTGCCATAGAAATAATTTCACTTTCAAAGGTACTTTTATGTTCCAAATAAGAAAAGGAGAATTTGTTGTTGCTTCCAGATTCTCTTGTAAGATCCTTTCTATAAAGGATTTCACTGTGAAATAATTCTCCTTTCCTCCGTCCCAAACTGGCTTGTCTTCCCCTCCTTCTTCATTCCAATGGAATTATTGAAGATCATTTAAAAGCTGCCCCAATTCCTCCATCCGGTTCTCCCCAATGTTTCCCCCTATGTGAAGATTCCATCCGCCTTGCCCTCCTATCTCCCAATTGTTTGCGGTTTTGAACTGAGAGATGGCTGCCTCATGATTGTTTGAAATTCTGAATATGTTGGGGTATTTGTCCTTTAACTTTATCCGACCACACCATCTATCTTCCCAAAATGCTACACAATTTTCTTGTCCTATTTTCTAGCTAATATAGGGGCGAATTTTCTCATATAGACTATGGATTCCTTTCCAAGGGGATTTGTGGTTACTTTTTCTGTTTTGACCCGCCTCTCTTTCAAAAGCCTTCCTACCATGAATGTTTTGGATCACCTTCACCCACATTGAGTTTGGCTGCTCCATCATTTTCGATATCCATTTTCCTCTCAGAGCCATATTTTTTGCTTGAAGGCCTCCTATGCCCAGCCCTCCTTTTTCTATGGGTCTACAAATTTGCGCCCAATTGACCATATTTATTTTAGATTCAGCATCTTCATTCTTCCATGGGAAATTTCTCATCTAACTTTCCAGGATATTAGCCACCGTTTTTAAAAGTTTAATTAGGGACATGTAGTAGGTTGGCAATGCTTCCAAGACTAATTTTAGGAGCAACATTCTTCCCCCTCTACAGAGGTAGCTTTTCTTCCACCCTGCAGCTCTTCTTTTCACAGTCTGAATCACGAGATCTCAGAATCCTATCTTGTAAGGATTTCCTCCTAGAGGCATTCCCAAATACATCATAGGCCATTCCCCTTGGCCTATTTGCAATAGAGCAGTTAGGCTGTCAACTTCCTCCTTTTTCATGTTGATCCCCGACAATTGACTTTTTGTACCATTTATTTTTTGCCCTGACAGGAAGCAGAATGTCTGCAGCACCTTCCACATTGTTTGAACTTCCTCCCTACTATTTTTCATGAATATAAGACAATCATCTGCAAACAGTAGGTGAGTTAGTTGAAATTTGTCCTTGCCTACCAACATGCCTTAAATTGTCCTTGACTGAGAGGCCTTTTCCAGAATTCTTGTGAAGCTGTCTGCCACAATGGTGTAGAGGAATGGGGATAGAGGGTCTCCCTGTCTCAGTCCTCTATGGCCAGATATATTCCCTCGGGGTCTTCCATTTATAAAAACTTAAAAGTTTGTGGTTTTGAGACATCCCTGTATCCACTTCCTACATGTGTGTCCAAATCCTTTTTCCTCCAAAACATAGTCTAGGAATTGCCAGCGCACAGAGTCATACACTTTCGCAAAGTCAACTTTCAGAAGAAGACCTTATTTCCCATTAACTCTATAATCTTCCACTGCTTCATTTGCTATCAGCACTGCTTCTGTTATTTGTCTTTCTCTAACAAAAGCTACTTGATGTTCACTCATGGTAGAAGGAAGGACAGTCCTTAGTCTGTTAGCTAGTGTCTTAGCTATGATTTTGTATACGCTCATGATGAGGCTAATGGGTCTGACATCCTCCACCCTTAAGGAGTTGATCTTCTTTGGAATTAGACATATGTAGGTTTCATTAACTCTCCTACTAATGATACCATCCTTATGAAATTCCTTCATACACTCCATGATATCATTTTTTACTGTCTCCCACTCTTTTTGGAAAAAAGCCATTGTATGTCCATCAGACCCCGAGCTTTTTCCTCATCGTAGCTGAAGACAACCTCTTTAATTTCTTCTCCCTCGAATTCACGTTCCAGCCATTTGCTGTCTTCCTCAGAAATTCCATGCTAGTTGATCCCCCCTACCCTTCGTTTATGATAATTCAACTCCTGATATTGGGCAACAAAATACTCTAAAATCATTCTTTCAATACCCTCTTCATCTTCCATCAGGTTGCCTTCTCAGTCCTCTAATTTTGTAATTGACCCTCTGGCTCTTTTGAGGGAAAGAATTCAGTGGAAGAATTTATTGTTGATTTCCCCTTCCTTTGCCCACTTCAGTTTGGCCCTTTGTCTCAGTTTCATCTCCAAAATAATTTGGATAGCCTGGATTTCTTCAATTGTTTTTTGACTTTCAAGGATTAACTCCGGACTGTCTTCAGTTTGCAATTGCTTGTCAACTTGAGTTAATTTGTCTGTAAGAATTCGGTATTTTACCTCATCTTGATCACCTTGACCTTGCCTCCAGATCTTTATTTTGTCTTTAAGATTTCTTAATATGGACATCATCTTATGTCCTACCCATACTTGGTTAGTATCCTTCTCTCATTCCTTTCGGATTAACTGTTGCAAGCTCTTCTGCTGAAGCCATGAGTTCTCTAGTCTGAACGGGGCTGGGCCCCACCTACTCTCCCTAGTGTCTAGTAGAAGAGGCCAATGGTCCGATGTTACTCTCTGCAGGCCTCACACATTTTGATTTCTGAAGAAATCTGTCTATTTTAGACATTGCTGGGTGATTTCGATCATTATTCCATGTGAATGCGATGTTTCTCATGTCTAGTTCTTGAAGATTCATTTCCTGAATCCAAGCATCAAACTTCTCCATAGACTTCGTGATATGTTTACTTCCTTTCTTTTCCTACATGTTTCTAACCATGTTGAAGTCTCCTCCAGGGCACCAAGGTCCCTGAACATAGTTAGAGACTGTTGCTAACTCAATGAGACAATTTTCCTTGCCTTCATTATTGCAAGGACCATAAATGGTTGTATACCACCAACTTCCAATGTCCTTGCTATTAACTATGACAGTAATCGGTATGTGCCTTCCCATTTTTCTTCCACTGTCATACTTCTTACGTCCCACATTATCAGGATCCCTCCTGAGATGCCCTCTACCGACAGATAATTCCAATCCACGAATCTTCTTTTCCAAATGGCTCTGATTAAGTCTTGATTCACTACTCTCTTTTTGGTTTCTTGGAGAGCAATCAGGTCTGCTTTTGCAACTGATATTACTCGCCTAATTGCTCTTTTTTGGTTTTCGAGCCACAGCCTCTGATGTTCCAGCTAAGAATCTTCATGATACAGAAAGTCCCCAAGGAATAGCAGCCCAACCTGTTATGCTACTATCAGTTGAGTTTTGATCGATAGCAGAAATTCGCTGATTCTTTGGTATTCTGCCATCTGTGTGTTTGTGTCATTTTCAACACTTCTCTAGCTTGATATCAGTTGTTGTTCTCCTTCTAACATGGGCACCTTCTGTGTTTGAATGTCTCTGTCTTGTTCGGTATTGTCCTGATCTTTACTTCCCTCTCTTTGTTGCTCACAGAAGTCCCTTTTCCCTTTTACCCCCAAGAAGAAGAAGAGGATGTGGGATCAGAGTGAGTGAGACATACCTAGTTCATGTCCACTTCTGCTCCCTGCTGCTCGTCCTGTGTCTTCCCTCCATCAGAAGCTCCTTCGTCTCCTTTTGTGCATGTCTCCGCTATGTAGTCTGGCTCCAGATTATCAATACATGCATTAGAATCTGATTCTGATTCAAGATCGGACTCACTTGCCTCTGTCTACCCGGCTCAGTAAGCTAATATCCACTTTTTGTTTCTCTGGGCTTGATTTTTAGCTCTTTGATATATCTCGAGTATGGGCCGATTTCTCATTGGCCCGTGCTCCATATTTGTCTTTCTCTGTGGGGTTCTGTTAGGATAGGCCCAGTCCCCCTCGTTGCCTGCTAGTTCGACTTGGGTGAGTGGGCCTGTTATTTCGGCCCAATTGTTTATTGTCTGCTCCGTCTTTTGATTCCAATTGCCCAAGTAGTTTTGTCGTTTACTCAAGGTCTTCTGCTCCTCTGTTTGCTTGTTTCTCTTGATATTTCCATCCTGATCTGTCTCCATCCGATCGGTATCCGTTAACCTGCCACCGTCACTTCTTCTGTTGCCTTGTCCTGTCGCGCTGTCTGATGTCTGGATTAGCTTGCTTCTTATCGTCCCTTCTGTCTCGAGATCCGTTCCGTCATTATCGCTGCTCAAGATCTCAATCTCATCACTTCTCCAGTCACCGTACTTCCACTTCTGGGCAATCGATAAGCTACCTTTGTGTTTTCTGACAAACTCATCCAACATTTTTAAGCGTAGTTCACTAATTTCCTATGCCCAGTTCCTTTCGATCTCAACTAGTCTTAGTTCCTGCACCCCAGTATCATCATATATTTCGAAATCTCTTGGTAAGAAACCAGATTCGTGTCCTCTTAACTGTATGAACGCCACCTCCATCGAGGCTGATGATCTGGTTATATGTGATATATCTAACAGACCGCCGCATGCCTCTCCAATCTTCCAAAAAGTGTAAATATTCCATTTCCCTGCTCTGATTCCTTCTATCCCCATCCAATTATTTCTACAAGTCACTTGGGCTCCGCTGTCCACCAGTTCCTGTGACCATTCCTCCAAGTAGAATCCTCCGATTTGTGTATGATATTTCCCGACCTGCAGATACTTCATTTCCTCTTTGTTTTGACAGTATAGAATCCCCCTCGTGGCATCAAGCTTGCTTATGAATATTTCCCTCTTTAGCATCTGACTAATCGACTGCTCGATCACCTTCCATAAGGTTTCATCTGAGCTTCTCATAATAATGAACCTCTTGGGGTCTGCCTCTTGTCTTCTTCCATCTCCCCTCCTCTAGTCCTGGGCTTCAGTTATTGTGTTTCTTCGTAGTCTACCTTTTCCTTCTTCCTTCCGTTGCCATATTCCTCTATTTTTGGTTTTGTCTTCTTCCTCTGCCACCTTTTCTTTTTTTCCTTGTTGCTCCTTATTTCTCTGGTATTCCTTGAACTCCTCTCTCGTTTTTCTCATGACTGCTTCTTCTATGACGTCGTCCAATGCTTTCCAAAGCTTTCTCCAAGCCTCCGTTGTTGATTCCTCTAGAACTAAGATACTTTCTACCTGCCCGTTGGCCATCTTCGTCAATTTAATGCATCTTCCCATTTCATTCACCAACACCTCCCTGATCAGGTTGTATCCTGCTCACTGAAAGACACCAGTGGTTTTGTTATTTGTCCCTTGTTGAAAAATCGTCTCCACCTTTTTCCTAAACCAAGCTATTGCTTCTTTAGTGACTACTATGGTGTAGTATCTAGTTTTAGTCACTTCCTATATTATGACTTCCTTACTATCCCGAGAATGACATAGTGAAAAGAACTTGAATTTTGTTTGGAACAAGGTATAATTCCATTCCCCATTCCTCGTCTTCCATACTGTGCAATTATTTATTCGTCCAGCTCGGCCTCTCCTACGTGTGTCTTCCTTTTTTCAGAAACTGGTTATATGGGTTGTCGGTTGCTTCTGGGTTTGTCGTTTCTCTTCCTCTTCATCCTCTTTCTTTTCTCTAGATCCTTCCACGTCTCTTTTTGCCAGCCTTCAACCATATTCCATCTCCTGTTCCATTGTTCTTCTTTCCCCTTCTCTGTTTCCTTGGGATCTTTTTCTTCACTTTCGATCCTGCTGTATCGTCGTCTTTGCACTATGCTCTTCTCTGGTCTTTCTATGTGTTTTGATTGTCTTCCTGCATGTATTTTCCTTGACCAGAGTTTCTCGTCTCGTTGTTTCGCCGGTCGTTTCTTCTTCGTCAGTCGTCCATCTCCACGATTTTTGCCAAAAAAATTTTATCTAATTTAAGTATGAATTTTGTTTTCAGGACCAGCCAACATGTCAACAACAAATCCACAAAGGGGGTTCATCCTAACAAATGCCAATAACAATGATGAACCAGAACTATAAACAACATAATCCCCATCTTGAAAACAAAAGATGCAACAATGAGGAGATAGACACGTCCGTTAAAACTTTCTTTGAAGTATTTCTAAGGTATTTATCTTTTTATGGGCCCAAGTCCATCCAAATACCTTTACCTTATATGGAATCAAAGCTTGGCAAATGTGAGTATGATATAGAACAGATGCAGCATGTCCTGAATGTAAGAGAGAGTTCAAGAAAGATTTACATGTATGAGACATCTAGACAGCAAATTACCCTAGCCGAATCTTGGGAAGAGGCTAACTGAAGTCAACTTTGATAAAAGGAACAAATCCATCTAACCTCTGCTAGTCAACGACCTAGGGAAATGGAGGTTCTATGAAAATGGATGAACTCAACATTTAGAGGTTTTATCTCTAAATGTTGGCTACTGCCCATCAGAAGAAATGCACCAGATAAGATGGTGCATCATGGCTAGTCAACAAATGCTGGTTAGGAGGCACTTCTTCAGTAAATTGCAATAGTACATACAGTTAGCTTGCTTCAAACACCTTCTTGGTATCCAAAGGAGATATAGACTTGCTCCAAATATAAAGATGTCCATCAATGTCATTTTTACCTATTTAGATTTGGATGCAATACACAGACATGACGAGTTAGTCTCAACTTTTTTTTCTTTTTTTTTTTGGCAAAAACCACAAAAAGGGAAAAAAAACCATTATTATAAGTGGCAAAACTGCACAAGAACAATAAATCAACGCAAGAGAAGACATCACCCCTCAAGCACTCTACAGTAGACAACCAATCCTTTAAAAAATAACCTTTAGACAATTTACGTGAACTAACAAAAGAGAAGCAAGATAAAAGGACCTATTTTGACTAGGTTTATCTTTTGTTATTTCCAATTACTTCTTTAAGTTTCCATTCTTGTAGTTAAACTATGATTTCTACTTCCATTTTTTAGCAGTAGGCATCAATGTTGTCAAGGCGTCACCTAGGCAACACCAAGGTGCCCAGCCCACCTAAGCGCCTAGATGGTGACCAAGGATCTACACGGGGGTCTTTGTAAATCTTCTTTTTTCAATGACAAAAAAAAATTATTTTAAACACCAAATTAATAGAAACTAAAAAATAATTTAAATAAATAATATATTATTTATTATATTATATTATCTATTTTACACACACACAAAAGCAGATATATATGGAGGGAGGAACCAACGAATAGATAAATGTACTTTAGGCACTTCGAAACAATTATTTTATAGTTCCTTTTAAACTTGTATAGACAACACCTATACCCCACCTCACCTTATATAGGCTTATCACCTTGGCCCATCTCTCCGCCTTGACAACACTAGTAGGCATGCAATTTAAACACATTATGATTAAATCAAAATCAGATTTCCGAGTTCATTGATCTTCTAGTTTCACGAATAACCTCGTGTTCTTTCTTGAGAAATTACTATCAACATGAATACATTATTCCGCTGCACCAGACTTGTTGCTTTCATAATTTCCAAAGCTTCTGTCCTTACATCCAATATTGTACAGGCCATCAACTCTACTCTAAGTCAGTCAATCCTGGGTCATCATAATTGTCTAATGAGCTACAGTATACATCATCACCTATTCTTGACGTTACTTGAACTATATTGGCATCTTATCCTCCATCATTCCAGCACATTTATCATAATCCCCAGCATATTCAGTTCACCAACATCAGAAATATGATCGAATAACCAAGCCATTAAATAATGTACACAGCAGTTAATCAATAGATTCCTCATTTAGAAAAATGGATAATGCAAGATAAAAAAAAAATGGATAATGCAAGATAAATGAATTATTATCAATATAAGATGCACACGTACTGATAAATGTAATGACAATGTAATGAGCCGGATATCTCATCCGGCATTTTGTATTCGTTTATTATTATTAATAATAGTTTCCAGTTTCAAAAAAATATTAATCATTTTAACCAATAAAAACCTGAAAAAAAGATAATCATAAAACTAGAGCAATATAGAGTATAAATTTCCAGATGTAAATAACTACAAAAATAAACAAAAAATAACCAAGCCAACCTGCTGCCCAACAACATATATTCTGTCGATGCGCCTAAGGGAAAGTTTTCCTTTTGCAGAACGGACCAATAAGTAGTCAGTGGAAGCTAATTTATGCATGAATATAGGTGCTCTGTACATGTTTGTTTCAAGACATGACTGGCTGCAGCCAGGTTTTAAGTCCCCAAGGAAAGGGGATTTGTCTGCTGGATCAAGTGTGAGAATATTTCCTAGACCATTAGTATTACTTTCACTTCGAAGCAAGGAGGCAGTTTGATCACCAGGAGATGATTTTTGATAGTAAGTGCACAATCTTGCACCCATCCCAACATTCCCTAACATTAAAGGTCTTTCTTCACAGTACCTGCAAAGACCAGTAACATACACTAGATTTTGACAAACAAGTACCACTGATATAAGCAACTATAAATGAGAATAGACTTCACCAAAGTAATGAAGAGAACAAAAAAATAATCTTACAAATGTTTAATGTAAAATAAAGAGGAAACAAATAATAATATCCATAATGCACGTTTTTACTATGAGCACCTTTTTTGACTTTCAGACATGATCCCCTTCCATTTAGGTTCCAGATTATTAGTATGTAGACTTGCAGCTGTTATAATATTTGTCTAAAATACACAAGATTTCCAAGGAATCCTATCAACTGGCTGATCATTAGTGACCAGATTGGCAACTCTACTTAAGATCTAAAGGAGCACCTAAACCGGCGTCTAGTTATAAACTTGTAATGTTGGAAGGGGGGGGAAAAAAGCCGAAACCTTTGCCTCATTTTTCTAGCTCTGATTCTTATTAGTCACAGAGGGAATTAGTATACATTCTTAAAAATAAAAAAAACCCTCATATTAGTAATTTCTTCATTTTATAGACACTAATGATGAGTTGAGTAAAGATCTCCTAAATAAAACACATGGTATCACTGATAATACTAGAAGACCAAGCTAAGGTGCTGTGTTCCAAACAATTGTAACGAAATGATTATCACTTCCAAAAACTTTTGAAAAAAGAAAAGAAGAAAGATATTTCCCCAAAAGGTAGAAGAAACAAAAATTTAGAATGAATTTAACCAACATTTTGCTTGACATAGAAGTGAGACTATGGATGAAACAAATCAAGCAAATAGGTACAGAAACAATGCAAAAACAGCAGATAACTAGCTAGCACTACAAAACATTTATTTAAATAACTATCCAACCCTAACAACAACAGTCTTATGCCGCTTACTTAGGGTAGGCTACTCTACTCCCTCAAGGAATCATTTTCCACTATTTCACTTCGTGTAAAAGACGGATTCATAAAGACTAGTTCATATTCTAAACCCCATGTAACAGAACAAAAAGAACAATTTTGGCTACACAGCTGAGCATGCGTGTATCATTCTGACTCATAACAATTGCAATTATATCTGTACACGAGAAGATTACTTACTCCATCAGAAAGACGTGACCATCTTTCACAGAAAGGTTTGACTTCTTCTTGAAAGCCCCGGGAGGACGTAGAGATTTATTTTCACCAGGTAACTTTTGGGCCCTTGGCCACAAATGAATTTTTGTGCGCACCAAATGGAGAAGGGAGTTTGGCCTAACATTTTGAGCAGCAAGAGACTGAACATCATCAAGCTCCTTACCAGAGTAAAAAATTTTCACTTTTTCTGATGGCTTGAAATCTGAAGAAGAAAGGATTGATGCCAAAATTAAGAGTGCCATGCATAAACAGTTTATTGATGCCAAAATGGCGTTGGTGCAGTTGGTAAAGAAGTGGCTTTAAAACCCAAAGGTCTTTGGTTCAAGTGTCGCCACTGCCTCATCCTAAGGGGTGAAAAAGATTAATGCATGAGGAATGTACCTTATACCTCCCTACGAACATGGTATGATGATGGAACTGATTATACAAGTAACAACTAACTACCAACATTATTTCCTTTAAATAAGTGTATTAATAATAACAGACAGAAGGGAGCATGACCGACCTAGCTTTTTTGATGCTTTTGCTTTGACGGACGAGACAGTCTCCTCAGCGCTCACATGAAGTTTACTCCCTTTCCCTCCCATGCTTTTCAATATTATTTTCATGGGTCCTTGGGTGCAAAGCTTCCCTTGTTCCTTCGCTGCCACTTCATTATCATGAGGGTACCATAATGCTTTTGGTCTATGGAAATTAGCAATATCCTTACTGTGAGACCCCCCACCCCACCAAACCCCACAAAAAACATAAGAAAATCAGAAAGAGGGGAAAAATACACAGATAGAGTTGATATCACACTGTTTTTTTTTTTTTTTTGAGAGGAAACATAAAGTTAAATGTCAAAACAATAGAAACATGAAGCACAAGATACGCTCCAGCACCATTATGCCAAGACAATTAAAGAAACATAGGAAAATAGAAAGAGAAACACTGAAAATCACAGCAACCACTAGCCATGCAACCCAACTTGAAATCATTTGGAAATCTAATAATCTTTTGGATCATGGAGGTGAAAAACCAGCAGCTTGATGTTAACCTAATCATCCATGTTGTATCATACAATAGTATGAGACTCTCTGTCCCTTTGTTCTTAATATCAAACTTGTACCAAATGAAATAAATTTAAAAAAAAAAAAAAAAGAAAGAAAGATAAATTATAGCTAGCCACAGTATAGAAATACATCAAAAAATTTTTAAAGAATGAGAGAAGGAACCACACCATAATCAAGAATACTGTGGAAAATAACACTTTCTTACTTGCTCAATTTTGGCTTCAATGTTTGCAGTGTGAGAGCAGGCATCGAATGCAGAACTTTGACACCATGAGCTGCACGTTTCTTTGAATTTGATTTCAACTGTTGAGAGGTTTTTCTGTTGGAATAGTACTGGTCATTAGAAATGTTGAAATGATCGATGGATGCACCACCTTGGCTCGCTGAAAAAGAATCTACAGCACCAGTCTTCAAAGGTCGAGTTTTTATCATAGCCCCAGCATAAGCACCAAGATGTCTACCATCCTTTGTCTCTAAGATTTCGAAAAGCATACGCTCGTCCTGAAGATCAAATATTAGTTTAGGCCTCCTAACAGTTTCAGGTGAATCCCAAATAATTTGATCCACCCAAGAATCATCCATTAGTTCTGTGTTTTGCAGTGAAAGTTTTCTATAATTCCTAATAGAATTAACCCAGCGTAAATGTTCATCATCATCCTCCTTTCCTTCACTGGAATGATCTACTTGCATATGAAGTTCTAACCTTAATAGTTGGGGATGAGTATTAATTGAGGAAACTGTTTTAGAGTCATCTAAGGAATTTCTTGACCCAAATGGCTCTAGCAGGACAGAACGGCTGTGAATAAATTGCTTCATGCAATCCAAGGAGTCATCCTCACTTGGTGAAGGAGAATCACCCCAAATGATTTTATCTTCCCAGTCTTCCTGATCAATATGGTCATATTCTGGCAGATATGAAAAAGATCCCCATATTCGTGCAGTCTCATCTAAAGATAGACCTTCCTTCATTGGTTCTGCGCAGCAACATGAGCATTTCACATTTTCATCAGTTGGTTTTGTACTTGTTCCACTCAACTCACCAAACTTCACAGATTCTGCATCACCATCCTCCAGTAGTGAATTATCATACTGAGCCATACTCACTGGTTTGGTATTCTGCAAACCTTGGCCTGAGCCTCTTAAAAATAACTCCTCGTCATCCTCAATAACAACAGGAGCTTCAATGCCTTTATACCTCTCTGGATATGGTAAAAATTGCCATAAATACAAAAACCACACACTTCAAGAAGAGGAAGTGAGATACAGAAATAAAATAAAAAATAAATAAAACAAGAACCAAAACTCAAAAATTATATTCATAAAAAATGACAAGACAGAAAACATGAACTTCAGTGTACACAACTTACCTTTAGGAATTGAATACTTTTGGTTTCTTTTCTCTCTTTTCTTCAAGGGCACATGAATACCAAAAATCTCAGAGAAACGTAAGACTGCCTTGCCATTTTCTATAAACAAAATTGGCAATGAACTGCCATTTGTTTCACTGGGTGACTCTTGCAAAAACTCATGTTCATCCTAAATGATCAAATATATTAATAAGAAAGCTGTAGCAATGAAAAAAAAAATGCCAAACAAGAAATAAGCAATCACTCTAATTTTACATCTTTAACACACATTCTATGAAAAAAACAAAGAAATTTTTGGGCTCATACTAAGAATTGAAGAAGTCATTGCAGGCGTATCAGTAGTTTCCGTTCCACTGAAGTACCACTCTTGAATAGAAAGTTTGCACCAATTCTTTGGCCACACACACATACACTGACAATTACAGTTTTGGACTAATCAAATTACATTTTGAATGTAATTATCCCATGTCTTCAAGGCAACAAACCACAACTATGATTTCTTGCAACTTGTTAGACATGAAAGGTTTTTTTTTTTCCTAAAGAACATTGGAAGTTCTTGGATAATCTCAGAGGGTACAGGATATACCCCAAAGATTTTCACAGGATTAATAGAAATGTTTTAATAATAATAACGGTAATAATAGCTCAAAAAGTGGGGGGAAAAAAGCTTCAACATAAACCTGACATCCTGTTACCAACCTGAAAATCCTTTAAATCTACAGTATGGTTTTCAGCTTCAGTAGGTCCCAAAGAAGGAAGATCCTTATCCAAGAACTTCTCATCCTTGCAAGAAGATACAACATTGTGATCTGAGAAAGATACAAAAATATGTCAAATTTCAATAAATCGCTGGTATACATTCCTATGATTTAAAACAGATATTTAAATATTAAACTAATTTCCTGTGTTTCTTTCACTGTTTCACACTACATCACAAACTTAACAAAGGTGAAAGAAAGCGACGACAGAGGCAAATAGTGTAAAGCATCTGCAACTCCTATTAAGAATTTTAAACTTTCACATGGACATCATGACTTGTAAAATACCAAGTAAATGACAAAATCAACCAGCTTCAATGTCCAAGAAAGTTGGGATAAGGGCCATAAGGCTATATAGCTGATGTTGTAACATCATCATTGCCACTGCTATTATTGTCTTAAGTTTGCAAACATGAAATCAAACACACAAATGAATGCCTTTACATAAGAAACTAAATAAGTCAAAATATTAAGACTTGCATAAACAACACAATAAGGGGGATAAACCATCCTAAGATTTTATTTGCACAACCATTCTAGTTAGACTGATCAACCATCCTAAGATTTTAGCTTTTGTTGGGGACTTTTGACAACCAAGTGAATTTCGCACTAGGATTCCACTCCTAAGTATGATTCTATGTCTCTAAGAGCTCCTAAAAGGAATTCAAAGAGGCGTTCCCAGTGTTGTCACATATTCACACCTTCATATCTTACCTTTCCTATAATCTCACTCCTTCCAACCAATGTTGTCAAGGCGGTAAGGCGGTTTAAGACGATAAGTCTCAATAAGGCGAAGCGGGGCTTAGGCGAGGACTAGGCGGCGCCTAAGCGGTCCTTAAAATAATTATTTAAAGATCCTTCAAGAATTATTTATTTATTTATTGGTCCCTTACCAAATATATATATTTTTTTCCTAAAAAATTGTTTGATACTTTTTTATAATTTTATTTATTTATATTTTACATTTAATTAATTAATGATATATAAATTATAAAATTATAAATAATGACATATTAGATAATACATTATGATAAAATCATGATCATCATAAGTTCACATACTTCATATTCATAACATTCAAAAAAGAAAAGCCAATTTTGCGCGCACGTGAGAGAGAGAGAGAGAGAGAGAGGGAGGGACGTAGAAAGATAGAGAGGGAGAGATGCAAAAAGAGAGAGAGACATAGCAAAGACAGTTGGAGAGACGCAGAAAGAGAGCAGAGAGAGAAAGGGAGAGACACGCACAGTGAGCTGGAGAGAGTTGTGGGAGTCGCTCACTGAAAAAGACGTTGGAGTTGTTTGCCGGAGTCTCAGAGATGATCGTCGAAGTTGGTTCGAGTCGTTTGACTTTTAGAGGTTTGAGAACAGAGGTATTAGATTTAGATTAAAATTTAAAAATTAATTAATTAATTAAAAGTCTTATTTTTTAAAAATTTACAGAGAAGCCCTCCTAGCGCTTAGGGGGTGGCCTAGGCCTTGAGAGGGCCTAGACGCCTAGGCGAGGCCTAGGCGACGCCTTGACAACACTGCTTCCAACTATTGAATTAGTTGAATGATCTCAGGTTCACCCTTTTCCCTCAAATTGCTTCTTATATTTAGATTCCAACCCTGTTGATTCTCTCATCTTCCTTTTCGCATATGGAATGATGCTATTGGAGCATCATGCAATGCTGATTTGTTGTAAATCCTTGGGAACTATTGTTTGAAAAGTTGAGGCCACACCAATAATCCTCCTAGAATCTAGTAGTTCTTTTAGGCCCTACTCTCCAACTCACCCATTCTAGAAACCTAGGGATTCTAGTCTCAACATCATTCTTTCTCACTCCATGAATGATCTTTATTATCCTTGCCCATAGTGCATTATTGTTCCCCAGAATAACCAAAGCCACTTGCCAACTAGAACCTTGTTCCTTGGAAGGATGTCCCCTGGTCCTAGTCCTCCTTTTTCTATTGGCTTAGAACTTTTCTCCATCTCACCAGGCTGGTACCTTTCCCCCCTTCTTCTCTCTTTTAGAAGAAATTCCCTCAAGCTTTCAATTTGCAATTGCTACCTTTTTTGGCATATTGAAGACTGATTTGAGTAACAACAAGCTTCCAACCCTGAAGAAGTAATTATGTCTCCATCTCTCTACTCTTCCTACATCCTTAGATACCCCCTAATGGCATCTTTAGATAGCTCAGTGGCCACTGTCCATTGGTCACCCCCAACTTGGCTAAAATTTTTCATACATTTGTATCTATAATGTTCCGACCTTCCACCTAACTCTTTTGGCAATTTATAGAGAGTTCGACAATCTGCAGAATATTTTATGTGGGTTACTAGTACCTACTCCTTCATAACCCAAATCAACACCTTTCCTATCAGTCCATTTAGCACATCAGTCACCATAGTATACAAGAATGAGGAGAGGGGATCCTCCTCTCTCAGCCCTTTGTTATGCTAAATTTTTCCACTCAACCAACTAGTAATCATGATGGAATAATTAGCAATCTTTAGACACCCATTTATCCGTTTTCTCCATCTCTCCCCAACGCCAATCCTCCTCAACACTAGGTCTACAAAATCTTTGCCTACTGGATCATAAGCTTTGGCAAAATCCACTTCAAAATTATTCCTTCTTTCTTGAACATTGTAGTGCTCTACTATCTCATTTGCCACTAGGCAAACATGAGTAGTCTCCCTTTGACAAAAGCTATTTGAGTTTCATCAACTCTCACATGTATCAGTTAGTTTATGTGCTAGCATCTTAGCGAAGATTTTGTAGACATTAGTGAGCAAGCTCATTGGCCTAAAGTTCTCCAGTCTCATAGCATTCACTTTTTTAGGAAGTAAGCATAGTTCTCATTGATTACTCTATTCGCCACCCCATCCTCATAAAATAGTCCCAACAACTTCATCAAATCTTCCATGACCACCTCCTAATTTGCCTGACAAAATTCCATGGTGTATTCATCTGCTCTTGGAGCTTTGTCCTCATTGCAAATGAAAACGATTTACTCCACCTCTTCCTCTCCAAAGGGCCTTTCTAGCCCCATTTGATTCATGATTGGAGACCATTCTATACATTCAAGCACTAGTCTCCTTTTGATCCTTCTATTATACAGGTTTTTAAAGAAGTTCATTATCACCTCTTTGATACCCTCCTTGTCAATGACTTCAGTCCTATCCTCAATTTTAGTAACTCGATTTCTAGCTTTTCTCATAAATAAAATTTTATGGCAGAATCTAGTGTTCACATCCTCTTTCTTTGCACAATTGATTCTTGGCGTCTATTTAGCCATCCTCTCCTTCTTATCCATCTCTATGGTTCACAACACCAACTGTCCAACCATCCATCATAACTTGATTCCCTTCTCCTTTTGCCATCTTTTTTTAAAACTTCTCCATTTCTATCTCTAGTCTGCATCTCCTAATCTCGTCCTCCAGTTTCTGCTCTCCATTCCAATCTTAATTTGTTCCTTTATACCACTTAGCTTTCTCATTAATTGATCCTCAAGCCACCCATTTATTTATATCTCATCCCACCATCCTTGTATCTTCTCTATGAAATTTTTTTCTACAATAAAACATTCTCAAGCCTGAATGGAATGGGATCCCATTGGCCATTGGTCAAAAGTAAGCCTCTACATAACCACTTGTTTGGTTCATTCCACCATGTCCTCCCATTCCACATTAAATAAGAACCTATCTATTTAGACCTTGTTGGTCTACCCCTCCCATTTGTCCAAGTGAAAGGGAAGTTCATATTTTCAATCTCTCTCAAGTACAGATAATTGGCCCATTCTCTTGAATACCGAAAAGGTGAAATGGGGACCTACGCCTTTCAGATTTGAGAATGTATGGCTACAGCATAAAAATTTCCTAAATTTTGTTCAGGAGGTTTGGACAAGTGATAGAAGTCAGGGCTGGGAAGGTTTTAGAACTATGAAAAAGTAGCAGAATCTTAAAATGGAGCTGAGAAGTTGGAGTAGGAATCAAATGGAAGAAGAAGGGGTTAAGCTTGCCAATCTGATGAATAATCTTCAAAAACTAGACAAGCAGATTGAGAAAGAGGAAAATACGGAGTTATAGGAAGAAAGGAAAAAGACTTTGGGGGAAATCTTACAGATCGAATGTAGGCAAGAAAGAAAAATAAGACAAAAAGCTAAGATGCAATGGGCTAAAGAAGGAGATGTTAACTCAAAATTCTTTCACAGAATATTGTCTATTAGGAAAGCTAGGGCAACAATTACCAAACTAGAGGACAAAGAAGGTAATTTGGTAGAATGTGAAGAGCAGATTCAAGATATGATAATTGCTTACTTCTCCAACCTGTTCAAAGAGCAATATAATGTCACTTGGGGGTTAATGGGTTGGACTGGCAGAGCATATCAGAAGAGGATGGAAGATGGCTAGAAAGGGATTTTGAAGAAGGGGAAATAAAGGAAACTGTGTTCAGTTGCAATGGCACTAAAGCCCCTGGGTCAGATGGTTTTACTATGGCTTTTTATCGAAAGGCATGGGATGTAATCAAAGATGATATTATCCAATGCATGAAGGAGTTCCATGCTAATGCCGTAATTAACAGGAATGTCAATGAAACATATATATGTTTGATTCCCAAAAAGATAAATGCTACAAGAGTGGAAGACTATAGGCCGATAAGCCTCACTACAAGCCTACACAAGGTCATAACTAAGACATTGGCTAACCGCTTGAGAGTTGTTCTCCCCAAAACGGTTAGTGAGTCCCAAATGGCCTTTTTTAAAGATAGGAAGATCACTGATGCCATTCTCATAGCCAACGAAGTTCTGGAAGATTACAGAGTGCACAAAAAGGAAGGTATGCTGCTGAAAATAGACCTAGCCAAAGCTTATGATTCTGTCAAATGGAACTTTATGGATTTTGTCACGAGACAAAAGGGGTTTGGTGCGAGATGGCGAGGGTGGATTATGGCCCACCTTACCTCAGTTAGCTATTCAATCTTCATCAATGGCAGACCCCGGGGCAAGTTTAATGGCACTCGAGGATTAAGGCAAGGTGACCCCTTATCCCCTTTTCTGTTTACTGTTGTAGCAGACACTTTAACAAGAATCATTGAACAGGCAAGACAAGCGGGTAAAATATCCGAAATGAAAGTTGGGAAGGAAAACATTGCCCTTACCCATATCCTCTTCGCAGATGATTGCCTCCTCTTTATCCCTCATAAAAAGGAGGAGTTGATGGAGATGATGAATATCTTGCACACTTTTAGTTTGCTCACAGGAATGAAGGTGAATGGTAAGAAAAGTAGCTTGCTGGGAATCAATATAAGCCCTCACATAGTTGAATCTTGGGCTAAAGTGATGGAAATCTCAACAGGTACGTGGCCTATTCAATATCTGGGAATGCCTCTAGGAGGTAATCCAAACAAAGCCACCTTTTGGGAGCCAGTTCTTTCTAAAATAAGGAAGAGGACAGCAGGATGGAAGCGCAGCTATCTCTCAAGGGGGGGTAGATTGCTTTTGATCAAGTTTGTACTTGAAGCTTTACCCACTTATTATCTGTCCCTATTTAGCTTGCCAAAGAAGATTGCTGATGAAATGGAAAGACAAATGAGGAACTTTCTTTGGAAGGGTGAAGAGGATACCAAAGGTAAAAATATGGTCAGATGGCAGCAAGTGTGTAAAGATGTTTCAAAAGGAGGGATGGGCATAGGGGGGTTGAGAAAGATTAATGAAGCTTTAAAAGGGAAGTGGCTACGGAGAATGATGGCTCACCCAACAGCTCTATGGGCCAGGATTGTCAAAAGTATACATGGCCAGAAACACTTTGGGAGAGAAGCAGGAATTTGCAGATTATGCAGCCATAGATCCCCATGGAAAGACATCCATCGGGTGTACACCAAAATAAGACCCCACATTATATGGAAAGTAGGTAAAGGGGATAATGTGTTGTTTTGGGAAGACATATAGAGTGGAAGGGATAAGTTAAAGGATAAATTTTCAAATATTTTCAGATTATCCACAAGAAAAGAAGGAACAGTTGTTGAATTCCTAACCAAATCAGCTACAATGAACCCTAACCAATGGGCTTGGAACCTACATATAAGTAGTAACCTTGGGAACAATCAGATGGATGAAGTCAGTGACATGCTGAGCCTCCTTCATAGCTTTCAGCTCCAACAAACAGACATTGAAGACAAGCCTACATGGGTTTTAGAGCAAAACCGCCAGTTTTCGGTGAAGTCTTTTAAAGACAGTTTCAGCACACAAGAACAGAATGAAGTTTATGTTCCAACAGATTTTATTTGGAACATAAAAGCTCCTATGAAGGCCAGAATGTTATTTTGGCTTGTGAGCCTAAATAAGCTCAACACTGTTGATAACATTCAGAAGAGGCAACAAAAGCTTTATCTTAATCCAAATATGTGTCTATTATGCAGGAATAGCGGGGAATCGGTCACTCATATTTTTTAATAATGTCAAATGGTGAAGAACATGTAGAGACAATGGAGCAATCATCATGAAGCAATAACAGGTCTAGCAGCTGGTCGGTTCTATCAAATCCCGGATAGTATAAAGGTGGCTTAACCTTCATCAATATTGGAAGGTGATTTTGGCAGCTATATGGTACAATTTATGGGAAGAAAGGAATAGCAGGTTCTTTTTAAAAAAGTGTAGAAATGCACAACAGCTTTGGGAGAGATCCAACATTCTTTTTGCCACATGGATCTCTACATCTAGATTAGGGAAAGATTACAAATTTCGGGATTGGCTATGTAATGGTGACAAAATATTACAGTCTTTGTAATGTACCGGATATCTCATCCGGATGTAACTCTTTTTATTAATATAATCTAGTTTAAGTTTCAAAAAAAAAAAAGTACAGATAATTGATTACCTTGATTACCTTCCCAAATTGAATCATTGCAGCATCATATATATGTACCCTAGCCTTTCCCCTCGATTTCTAATAGCATTGAAATCCCCAGCCACAAACAACCCAAAACAGAAAGCTTACAATGGTACCAGTTCTCCCAAGAAAAAACTCTTCTCCTTTTCACAAGGTCCATAAATCGAAGAAAAGAAAAGTTCTTCTCAAAAAAAAAAAAATAAATCGAAGAAAAGTACCAAGAAAAACCTATCCTCCCTTTCAATTTTGCTCAAGACTCAATAACTCAACTGTCAGTCTCAATAATAGCATCATATATGAGTCCCCTAGCCTTTCCCCTAGATTTCTAATAGCATTGAAATCCCAAGCCACACACCACCCAAAACAGAAAGCTTACAGTGCAACCAGTTCTCCCGAGAAAAATCTCTTCTCCTCCTCTTCACAAGGTCCATAAATCGAAGAAAAGTACCAAAAAAAACCCATCCTTCCTTTCAATTAGTTCAATACTGAATAACTCAACTGTCAGTTCCTATCACAACTAAGGAAGTCCAACCTATTAACCTGCTCTTCCATAACATATGAAACATCTCCTAGGGGGTATTCTCCTTCTTTCTCTCCCGAAGTGCCACAACATCTGGTCTAACTGCATTGCTAGTCCTCTTAATACACACACTCCATTTTCTCCTTTGATCCACAGCCTCTGATGTTCCAACTAACAATCTTCATCTCCACCTGCTACTGTTTGAGACTTCGCACCTCCCATTTAGAATAGCACACCTCCTTGATATTGACCTCCATTTGATTTGGCAAAGTGTTCATCTGAGCGATGTTATCATCTTCATCTTCCTCATCTCTATTCCACTCCTAGTTTGAGGTCATTTCCTACCTCAGTTATTTTTGTAGCACTTCCTATTGTTCTATCCTTCATTGTTGCATTTCCCCCTATTGTTCATGAAGCATACCTTTTTAGGGTTATCAACTTCCAAGCTTTGATCCTCTTCGCTTTCTTTAGTCAGCCCCAAGCTCCACTTTGTTCCTCCTCCTTTCCCCTCAGTCTCATCATCCACTTGTGTTTTAGGGACAAACAATTCCACATCATCACTTTCCTTTGGCTCATTCGACTCCCTATCCATGTGCCCCCTCTTATCTGAAGATTTTGACGCTTAGTGTTTCACGGCCCACTTCTCAAAAGCCTCTTTATTTCCTTCAGCGCCATCTACTATTCACCTATTGTATGCTTCAAAACTGGCTTCTTTCCAACCATACCCTCCCATTTGGCCTAAAATTGACTTTAAAGTTTTTCCACCTTCTCTTTCACCCCTGTTATTTTCTAGGTGTTATACTTGCTTACTTGTTTCTTAGCCCAACCCACCAATCTTGCTAATCTTTTCTCCTTCTCTCTAGCCCAAGACACATCCCTCTTGGTAATGCCACGTCTCTCCCTGATCTTCTTCCTTCTGTGCCAGCCACCAACATTTTAGACACTAACGTGAGCGACCACCTTCCACCATCTGAATATTCCCAATCCTCGGGCTTCGCTCCACCTGCCAGAGTTCTTAGCTAGAAAATTTTCCGGCGAGGCTTTGCAGCTCCTCATATGTCTCCTTTCTCCTCTTTGCCTCCACCTCCATGCACCACCTTCTCTATAAATCCACTATTTTCAGTTGAAGAATCTCATCTTCCTCATACACCTCCAAATCCTCTAACAGAAAGCCAAAATCTTAAAACCCCTCACCTTTAGGATTGCGAGTTCGAAGTTCTTATTCATCCTTGTAACCTGCGCTACATGCAAAATTCCTTCACATCTTTCCCCTATATTCAACAAATGTACACCATGTTCCACTTCCTTCGAGAAATTCCTTCCACCCATACCAAGTTATTTCTACATTCCATCAATGTCCTTCTCTAAACATTTCTTTTAACTACACCTCCAACATGAAGCTTCCAGCTTTTGTTCTTCTCTTACCCTTCACTGTCATTGATCATTCTCCCTGTCGTTTTCCCAATTTCCTCCTCCACTTGACTCCAAGTAATGGAGTGACCTTGCCTCCTTATCAATACTTTATCCTCTTTCCTCCCTTTCTCATTTCTTCTATCCTTCATCTCCTTTCCACCCACTTTCTCTTTGTCTGGTGATCCTTCTCCCTTATTGTGGTCCTCCTTCCTATGTACTCCTCCTTTCCATTCTTCTCTTCTGCCTTCGTTTCTTTCTATATTGTCGTTCTTAACAATAGTCGCCATCAAAATTGCATCTAGCACCCTCCATCCCATGGAATCCACCTCTTCGAAAGCGTAGATGGCTTGTTGATGACCTCTCACGAGCTTCGATATCCTCATGAAACTTCTTTTGTGAGTGGGGTTAGACCATGTACTCCCTCCCACTCCAAACTTTCTTGAACGTTCCATCTTTTGGTTTCTTCATTGCTCTCCTAATCTCCTTCTTCAATCAATTGGCTTGACTACCTACCAACATTTTTTTTTTTTGAAACAAAAACTTTATTATATTAATATAGAAAGAGTTACAACCGGATGAGATATCCGACAAATTTACAAAGATTGCAAAATTTTGTCACCATTACAAAGCCAATCACAAAATTTGTATCTCTTCCCTAAACTAGATGTAGAGATCCATGTGACAAAGAGTATATTGGATCTCTCCCAAAGCTGGCTAACATTTTCATACTTCTCCAAAAAGAACCGACTATTCCTCTCTTCCCATAAGTTGTACCAAATAGCTGCCAAAATCACCTTCCAATAACGTTGAAGGTTTGCCACCGCCACACTATCCAGAATTTGATAGAACCAACCAATTGTTGGTGAGATAATCGCTTCATGATGATTGCTCCATTGATTCCACATGTTCTTCAACAGTTGACACTCTTCAAAAATATGAGAAACTGACTCCCCGTTGTTCCTGCATAAGAGACATATTTTGTAACACTCCGTATTTTAATTAGACACGTAAATTAATTTAAATGATGGTAAATGTGTATAATATCCATATTGGTATGCAGTATGTATGTATTACACACATATATTAAAAATATATATTACGTATATAAATTAATTAAATTGAATAAATGTGTAGGGATTAATTAAATTAAATTAATTAAATTAAAAATATGGAAGAAATGAGGAGGTGGAATTTGGTTTTAAAAATGTATGGTGGGTTGGTTTGAGAAATGTTGCAAACAAAGGTAGAAAAGAAAAATAAAAAAAAAAACGATGTTACATAATATGTGTGGTGGTTGAAATTAAATTTGGAATATAAATCATTAGTTGGAGCAAATAATCTATATATACATATAGGTGGGTAGTGGCTTGTGAATTGAATTAGGATAATGGTTATTAACATGTCTTATATGATATAAATGTGGGGAGGTTGGCTACCAAATGCATGCTAGTGAATTAATTAAAGTCATGTGGATGAGTGGTACTCAATTGATTATGGAAGACGTGGCTAATGCATGGTGTTGGACGGTTGAGCGGCAACCTTTATATATCTATTGTAACAAGGATGAGTAGGTGGTGGACATGCACTAATATGACGTGGTGCTTTAAGTTGGTAGAGAATGACAACTTGATTAATATATATAGGTGTGTGAAAGTGGCGGTTGGGTGTTAATAGGCACGTGAAGAGGGGTGTGCATACCATATAATTGGGTCTCTTTATCTGATTTCTTCAACTTCAAGAAGTAATTGAGAAAGAATCAGAGGAGCACGAGCCGAACAGAGACCAGAAAGAAGAAAGAAAAAGGAAACGTCCGTTTTCTCGCTGGATTCGTCGCGCAGTTAAGCTATTCCTCCAAATTCTAGTTACAAAAATGCTATATAAGCCGAGTACTACAATCCTAGGGGTATAATTTTTACTATAGACAGTGTTTTATAATTGTACCCAAAAATGGGGTATTTTTCTATAGTGAGTAAAATTTAACAAAAATTATACCAAAACACTCCTGACGATAAGTAGATCTCATATATGTGTTTAGATTGTGCTAGTTTACCTTGTAGATTTTAAAATAAATACCCAAAGTTTTATAACCTCTTAATAGGCTGTTGATAGTGTTAAACCCCAATAAAAGCTTGATTTGAAGCTATAAAAATGTAGAGAGCGAAAATACGTACCTATCGACACCAAAATTATGAATTTTGGATATCAATTGAAATTTTGGTGAATGATTAAGCAATGGGGTTTTTAAGAGAAAATATAGAAAATTACGGAAAATAGGATTTAAAAGCCTATTTAAGTTATTTTCTGCTGTAAAAATATTTTACACGAGCAAAAAATTAGTTTTTATGATTATTGAGATTATTCGAGTCAATGCGCATCAATACGTGAGGTCTGATGTGCGTGTATGATAAAAAATGAGAAATAAATACGTTAGAAATTGATTATAGAAATGAATTTGAATTTGATTGGTGCTTTTGAAATTATTTTTGATAGGATAATTTTGGTGAGTAATATTTATTTTTGGGTATTTCGGAGAATATTGCTTTATGTCTGAAACTTTTGATTTTTCTTAAACATGAATGGATGCACCTGATATGATATGAAATGATGGATTATATATTATTGAATTTTACAGTAAAGGTTGGAAAAGCTGGTTATTTGCCAGAGAGTGAGTTACGTGCCAACGGGATTTAGTGTTGGTATTCTGTGAGTATTTCTTTATCTTTGTTATATACATGGCATTGTAGATAAAAAAAATGGTTTGAATGTAAGCATGTTATTGATATGAGCATATGTTGCATTTAATTTGGCTTTCATGAAATTTTATTTACATGACAACGTGTTTTGGATTTACAAGAACAGATCTAAAATATGATATCGTTTCGATGGACTGAGCCATGGGGAATAATACTTCTTTATGTGATAATCCTATGAGACTGAGCCATGGGAAGTATCAACCTTTTCCTATGTGATAATCCTCGAAATGAGTTGGAAATGGAAAAAATCAGAGTTGCAGTCTACTTTTGTTGAGGCCAAACAAGAAGTGAGACTGACTCTAGATCAAGGATAAGGAGATGCATAATTGTTTTAAATGGAAGGATAAGGAGGTACATGATTGTTTTAAATTAGCATGAACACTATGTTAAATGCATTTATGTATTTCGTAAATGAGTATGCTGAATTTGAATGTTTTATTTGATTTGAGAATTTGCATATTTATTTAAATGCATCTAAATGTCTTAGATAAAGAATATTCACTAGGCATGTTGTAGCTCACTTAATTTTTTTAACATTTCAGGAATAAACAAGAAAGGGAAGAAACTAGCACAAGAAGGATAGTTGACTCTTCAGTCACTGCTGGGTGCGTAGGTTTAAGTATTTTGCGTGGGTTGTACTTTTGTATAATTATAATTATCACTGTATATGTAATATCATTAGAGGAATTTGAATATGGTTACACTAGTTAAGAGTGGATCTTTGTGAGTTATGAATTACGAGGTATGGTTGATGAAAACTTGTGGTTTAATATTACTTGTTGTAAACTGTGGATTGATAATGTGTTTATTAGGTGACGAATTTATTGGGATAAGTCAAAGTTTTAGAGGAGACTCTATCAAAATTTTTGTAGGGATATTGAGTAGGATTAAGTATAAGAGGCTGACATAGTATTATGTACGTAGATGTATCGTATATGGTATTATGTGTCGGTCGTAACGTCACTTTTATGAAGTGGGTTGCAACATATTTGGATTAAGATAGAGCTGTTGTTGCCTCTTCTGAATGTTATCTACAGTTTTGAGCTTACCTACCAACATTATGGTGGATTTCCTCTCTTTGGTCTCCTCCTCCAATAACAGTTGTACCCCATCACGGTGTATGGAATCTTTTTATACTTCGTACAAAAAATCTCCTTTCATACTTGTCCTCTTATGTTGTTTCTTGTCAACAAGTGTCTCCTCCCCCTCCATTCACCTTTTCTTTCAATTTGAACTCCATTCTCCTCTTCTTTCCACCTGCTCCTCCTTGATGGGGCTCCAAGACTTGTAGACCCCGAAGGTACTCCTCCGTTCCATGCCATGTCGACCAATGTTGTTTGCCACCGTGACATCCTTGCAACCATTTTCATACCCCTTCCCATCTCTGTTCACCATCTTATTCACCGTTCTGTATGCAATTAACTTCAAGATGTATTTATAGAAATCGAATGGAGTTACATACTTTAAAATAATTGGCTGGTTTGTTGCTAGAAAGCCTAAACCTTAAAGTCTAAGAGTGAAAGAAAAAGAAACTGTTGTTTATTCAAAACTAATGCTTGGACAGCTAAACTAGCGACCAAATCATTTCATGCATCTTGTGTCTATTGTTCCTCCATTCACTTACCATAATCTAATTTAAAACCACAGGTTCTTGGGAGTTGGGACAGGTTGCTTTTCAAGGGAAGATGAATAGAACTGATATGGTCAAGAAAAAGGCCTCTATACATGAGTTTTTCCTCATTTTGTGTTACCTAAGAAGACAGGATTTAGAATTTGTAGTGTATGTGTTTTGGCAATGTCCTTTTGCCAAGTATGAAGTAAATGGTGTTTTTCACTTGCCAGCTATAAGTAATGTAGATGTAGAAGAAGATAATGTAAATATATTTCCTTTAAAGGATTATGTTCAAGCTTCATGGAGAGAAGATTGGCAGGTGGTTTGTTTGGCAGCACTGTGGTTGTCGTGGAAGGAGAGGAACAAGCATTTTTTCCACAATGAGTTTTGTTTAGCAACAAAAGTTTGGGATAACTCTTGGCTTTTAGCTTTTTCTTGGTGGCCTATAGTAACTTTTCTAAGGGGTATCCTTAGGGAGAATGGCAGCAAGAGTGGGGCAATTTTGTAGTAGCATAGAAGTATGATCTTGGTGTTATGTACATGATATGTGTGTGTGTAGAGTGAAGGACCAATGAATTAACAAGTAATTAGTTAAGGACCTTTAAATAATTATTTTATGGTTCTTCTTAAACACACGCCTAGGCCTCACCTAAGCTCTGCCTTGTCATATAGAGACTTACCACCTAGCTCCATCTTTCGGTCTTAACAACACTGATAAGAAGAATAGAAATGTACACATTATACCCCTACCTAGGATCCAATGTTTATTTGAAATAGAATTGTTGTGTGGCTAAAATAATTACCTGAGTGTCGTTTTAAATATTTCAGATAGCACAGTCAAGAACCATTCTGAGAACGTCAAAATAAAGTTAATGTACACAACTTATTCGTTGAAAATCACATTTAGACAGTAAAGTTCTCTCTGAGGAAATTTAGTGACTGGCAAGAAAGAAATAACGGGGAACATGACAAACCATCTGATTTTGACACCAAAGATTTCAACTAGCCAAAGACATCACAATTTTTGGACTACAAGACACTAGGTTAAAGAAATGTTTATAAAATCAGTCTTGTAAAAGAGCATGCATGCTTACTCTTCTTTGAAAAGTACGCATGCTGGATCTTTGGCCTCATGAATCTCTTTTTATCCAAGTAGAACACACAAATGCAAGGAAGAACATACCAGTGTTGTCAACGCGCCGCCTAGGCAAGGAAGAACATACAACATACCATAAAGAACATCTCATACAGGTAGGCAGATTCCAAATCAGAAAGAATATGTTGTAGTTCTCTTTAACTATTTTTGACAAATTAGTTTTAAGTCTCCAACAATACACCAAACGGAAGCTGCCAAAAATAATGGCAAATTCTCAAAAACTTCACACAGTGAAGTCATTGTTTTAAAGTTCTGCAGAAATTTTTATTGAATATGGTGTATCTCTTTGTAGTCTTCCCATGCCAACAAGCAACCTTATCAGTAGATATGAAGTTAAAAGAAAACGGACCATTAGCATATTACCTACTAAAGAGGTTGTTTGAGTCACAGAATTATTCTCCACTGGATCGCTTTCCTTATCATAATCTTCATCCTCATCATAGTTCTCCTCATCGAATACCGAAGTTCTATGTTCCAGGGAAGCTAATGAAGGCCCAGCAGTGAAATATTGAATTTTTGGAAACAAGTGATCCTCCTCAGAGGTGTCCTGTATCTCTGGCCCATCATATTCCTCATCGATATCTTCATAATCAACAGCATTTTCAGCCTTTGTATCATAATCTGCCATTTCAACATGAAGCAACATGCAGTCAGAAACTATTTCACATAATAATCCAGTAAGAGAATAATGAGGTCAGTCTAACATAATTTTCAAGAAACAACCAGAATAATAAAAGTAGACCACAACATGATCAGTGGAAGTAAGACAACCATAATAATACAGTTAGAGCAAAAGAGTCACAAATTCTTAGCATACTTCAAAGCGTAAGCATTTGACCAAAGATGTAAATCATCAAATGCAAACATTGCACCAGATCTTTTCATGGAGAAGTACATCACCTTGTTCTGAAGCATCTGCATGGTTTTGAGGTGATTTTATTGACAGCTACAAGTTAAACAGCAACATCAGTATCAGAAAATAAAACAATAAGATTGTAACAAAAAAGTCAGATGCATCCTAGATCTCCCTCAATTTTGTCACAGCATTAAAGAGAATAGTTTTAATAAAGATTGGACTCTGCATACATCAATATCTGTTAACGAAGTACCCAATTTGTCAGCCAGCGCAGCGAGATGCTCCTTTGCATCCTGAAAATAAATGAAAAAAAAAATGTGTCTGGCATCAATACAAGGACTAACCATAATAAAAATATTATGTCCTCCGTCGATCAAATTCCTGACTTTAAAGCAACTTTAAAAACAAGATCTGAGACACGAAAGGGTCAAACTTACTACTTTCATAATTCATCATTGAAGACAATTTGGTCCAACAGAAGAGATAAATATGCACCAATTAATGGTGTGAAAAAATGATTCAAACACTCATTCTGGTAGCTTTTTCTTGTTTCACCATGTTCAATGATCTAGACGGTACTAAACTCAGATCCATTCTTCTTCATAAATTTCCCAAGTGTTAGAATGCACGATTATTGATTTAGAGAGGATGAAAACACATTCCAATCAAACATAATGACTATAACAACACGGTTCAAAAAGTACCTCCAGAACCACGCTCCCACAGAAATGAATAGAAAGTTATTACTAACTGTAAATTTAGAAATCTACAGGGAAGCAAGCACAAACTCCTGAGTTCAAATACAATAAAACAAAAAGTTCAGATGGATATTTCCTTCACAAGAAAAAGTAGTGCATTCCTTATAGAATGTACAGCATAAAACTGCCATCACCAAGAGGTTACGAGTTCCCCCCGCCATTTACTTCTCCTCAAAAGATACTTACGTTACTAGACAAGTGTTCAAAATAAACTTAGAACTTAGAAATCAATTATCTTGAGTTAGTTTGTCAAAAACATAACCCTAGTAAAGCTCCTACATTATTTTATTAAGATGCATCAATGAACTTCATGACTTAACTTCAGAGGATAAACGCTTGGATGGGTTTTAAAGAACCATGACAATTTTACTTCTTATTCAAACAAGTGGGAAGTAGAGTAGCAAAACATTAATTGCTATCCCTCTGCTTCAGACAAAAAGCGTTGCCCAAGTTGATGTAACTGACAGAAATATTTTCCTTTGATAGGCATTTTCTCACTTTTTTTTATACACGCATTAATACTTTTCAAGTTTCACATGACCCCTCAACAAAATCTACTAGTTCAATTTCAAACACCCATAAGAAAATCAATTACAAAGCAGGGACCAGAGCAAAGCAATTTAAATACTACCACCAATCAAACTTGTAAATCCTAAGTAGCGTAACATTGATAATAAAATTTATAGTGCACCATACTGGCACATACTCTCTCCTAGTAATCACATTCTTTAGATTGAACACATAAGCCCAACAAACTAAAAGTGAATGGTAGAACTGCTATTATTGAGAGATGATGAGGGAGTTCCTGCTGGAGGGTCATGGGGAGAAGCATGAGGCTCATCTCATAGCTTGTAGTGTGGCTACGAGGAAGAAGGATTTGGTGGGTTGGGTACACGGGATCTGGTTAATGAAAACAAGGCCCTAGAGGGCAAGTGGCTATGGAGGGTTTTAAGGGAGACGGATCAGCTTTGGAGGAGGGTTATTGCTAGTTGTCAAGGGTTTCAACAACATGTTAGCATTAACAGAAAATCCATTCATAGAAGTCTCGAGAAATTCAAATCATCAATCTAACACCTTTGTCTTCCCTTAACTTGTCTTAAGCTCGGTAGAGGCGATGCCATCCTTTTCTAGGAAGATGCATGGTGCAGGCATCCAGCCCTATGCATTTTGTTCCCAACACTTTATAACAGATGCGTCATTCATAACCAACCTATCACAACCTTCAGGCCAATTGATGCCTCTAAAGGTTTCTTACATTGGAACCTGCACCTCAGCCCTCACACAACCCTTCATCTTGACCAAGACTTTCAAGATTTAATGACCATTCTGCAAGATTGCGTCCCCAACAATAGTGACATTCAATTCTTTGGTCATGCACCCCACTTCAGCTTTTGTTCCTCAAAATCTTTTCTTTCCGCTATTCTTGGTGATCCTTTGGTACCCATGTCCCTGTTCCATGATTCTCTATGGAAAACCAAACTGCCATCAAAAGTAAAATTTCTCAGTTTGGTGGTCAATCATGAGAAGGTAAACAAGAGTATTGTTCTTTCTTCCCAATCAAAGTTAGCGTAGATATGGAGCATGGCCCCCACTATGCTTTCACTTTCATGGACAACATTTTTTTCTTTTTTGAAAAGAAACATATGATAAAATATATTAAATACTGGACAAGGAGTCCAAGCAAAGGTTACCAACTTTTACATCATGGACTGCAATACACTAGCCCACTTTTGCATCCAATCCCCAAAAGAGTATTCCTGGCCTAATATACAGCATACAGGACATGACCCATAAAGAAAACAGATAGACTTTTCTATAATCCAATGAACTACAAACTTTACATTCTTAAACATACAATTGCTTCTAAATTCTCTTTTAGAATACCAAATGGCAAAATGGATCAAACACCAAAATTTCTTCAGTTTTGGTGGAATGGATTGAGGGCAACACAACAGCTCACTTTTCAAGGCCATAATCAACACCGAGAGAGCATCCTGCCAGAAAGACCAAACTTCCTTCAACACCTTGCAATTCTAGAACATGTACGGCACATCTTCATTGGCATTCCTATATAGACAGCACCAAGAAGGAGAGAGGTAGCAGTTACAAAACTTCTTTTGGATTTGTACTAAACACCAAAATTGCCATGAGGCGTTATGGTCTTCATTGCAATTCTAGAGACACTACCTAGTCCTCTAGAGCCATTGATTGCAGACCTTTGGAATTCATCCATTTTGTATAACCTTGCTTCTACTCTATTACTTGCCTTAAAGTGGGTTATGGTGCCACTATTAAATTTGGGAAGATGTATGGTGTGAAACTTTCAGATTTCATGACCTTCTTCCTCACATTATAGACTTTTTACCAAGCATAATCACCCCATCCATTATTTCTTTATTTTTCCAGATGCTAAGGTCTTCTTGGTGTCTTCACTTTTGCAGAGAAGTCACCAATATGGTTCTTCTTGAAGCATCATCACTTCATGACATCCTTTTTTTTTTTTTTAAGAAACTAGATATTATATATTACTTAAAAAGGTACATCTAGATGAGATATCTGGCAATAACGATTACACATATTACATGGAATTAAGAATTCCCACCCCCCCCCCCCCCCCCCCCCCCCGGTTACAAAGCCATTCCCCAAAACTATATCCTTTTCCTAATCTAGAGGTGGAAATCCAGGTAGCAAAAAGTGCATTAGATCTTTCCCATATGACTTTGGTCTGCTTTCTTTTGTCTTCAAAAATCCTTGCATTTCTTTCCTCCCAAATAGCATACCAAATAGTGAACAAAATTGTCTTCCAAAATTGTTGAGTTTTCAAAGTAGAGACTACATCCGGTATTTGGAAAGTATTGTCATCTAGAGGAGGACAAAACTTATGTGCTGCATGTGCCACCATCTCCATAGATTCTTTACCACCTTGCACTCCCAAAATAGATGTTGCATTGTCTCAGCCACTTCCCTGCACATCACACAAATTGAAGGATTTAGGTGACATTTAGGGAAATGCTTTTGGATATTTTCATTTGTGTTTAGTTTCCTCAAGCATATGAGCCATGCTAGAATTCAGGCCTTTGTAGAAGCTTTAGTTTTCCAAATAAAATCTGTTGGGAGATAAGGCAGTTGGTTGTCTTCTTCATTTAATGATTCTAAGAAAGATCTAACAGAAAATATTCTGTTTGGTTCTCTCATCCATTGTGGACAGTCTGTAGCATTATTTCTTTCCAGCTGAAAACCATATAGAGCTGTTAATATGCCTTCCATCTCTTCCATCATGTCTTCTCCAATGTTCCTTCTCAAATATAGGTTCCATCCCCAATGGGTTCTCCCTTCTTCTAAATTGTTGAATCTAAAATCAGCAACTGTTCCCGCTGGCTTATTAGATAACCTGTAAATATTAGGAAATTGTTCCTTAAGACTTGCATTGCCACACCATATATCCTCCCAAAAAGCGATGGATTCTCCATTTCCTACTTTCCACCGAATATGTTTTCTAAATTTATTGTAGATGTTATGTATGTCTTTCCATGGGGAATGATGCCTGCAATTGCTCTTAATGCCAGCTTCCTTTCCTTGGGCTTTGGAACCATGAATGCTTTTTATTACTGTAGCCCACAAAGCCATGGGATTTGTTTGGAGCCTCCATAACCATTTGCCTCTAAGAGCAATATTTCTTCTATTCAGCCCACCTATTCCCAGTCCTCCTTTATTAATACTTTTGCAGACTTGAACCCAGTTAACTAGGTTGCATCTTCTAAGGTCTTCATTATTATTCCATAGGAAATCTCTCATGATCTTTTCAATGGTGGCTGCAACCTTTTTAGGGATCCTGAAGATAGACATATAGTATGTTGGAATGGCCTCCAGTACTGTTTTTATTAACAGCAATCTACCTCCTCTTGAAAGAAAGGCTTTCTTCCACCCTGCCATTCTTCTTCTTGTTGTTTGAATAACTGGTTCCCAAAAGTCCATTTTGTTCGGATTTCCCCCTAAGGGGACTCCTAGATATTGAATGGGCCACTGTCCATTGGGAACATTTAACTCTTTAGCGAGATTAGCCATTGTTTCATGCTGCATATTAATCCCCAACAGTTGGCATTTCTTCCTGTTAATATTCAGCCCTGATACATAGCAGAACGTATGCAGGATTTCTTTTATTATATGCAAATCCTTGTTGTTCTTCAAAAACATTATGCAGCCATCTGCAAAAAATAGATGATTAAGCTTGATTCTGTCCTTCCCTACACTGAAACCTTCCAATTTTTTCAAATCTGCTGCTTTTTCCACAATTCTAGAACAAGCATCTGCCGCCAAAGTGTATAGAAAAGGGGACAAGGGATCTCCTTGCCTGAGGCCCCTTTGAGCATTCACCTTCCCTCTAGGCTTCCCATTTATAAAAACTGAGAAGTTTGTGGAAATTAGACAGGCCTTTATCCATCTTCTCCACCTCTCCCCAAATCCTTTTTTCATCATAACAAAATCCAAGAAGCCCCATCGAACTGAATCATATGCCTTTGCAAAGTCTACTTTGAGAAGAAGGCCTTCTTTCCCTTTTGATCTGTGCTCTTCTACTGCCTCATTTGCAATTAGAATGGCATCGGTGATTTGCCTATCCTTTACAAATGCCATCTGTTTGTCACTTATAGTAGTGGGAAGGACTTGTTTTAACTTGTTTGCCAACACCTTTGCCATTATCTTGTACAAACTTGTGGTGAGGCTGATCAGCCCGAATTCCTCCATACGCATAGACTCATGCTTCTTAGGGATCAAACATATGTAAGTCTCGTTGACTTTCCTATTGATAATTGCCTCTTGGTGGAATTCTTCCATGCACCTATAGATGTCCTGGTTTATTATTTTCCAAGTTTTTTGAAAAAAGGCCATTGTGTATCCATCCGGGCCCGGAGCCTTATCCCCATCAATGCTGAACACTGCTTCTTTAATTTCCTCGATTTAGAAATCTCTTTCCAACCACCTTCTATCCTCCTCACTTATTTGGTGCCAATTCACTCCTTCGATGCCCCAGTTGTAGACCTGATCATCCTTGAACAGGTTACTGAAATATTGGGTAATGATGTTTTCAATACCTTCTTCATCTTCCACTACTCTTCCTCTTTTATCTTCCAGTTTTGTAATC
>JAJIYU010001649.1:0-34916 GCA_030144865.1 Tinospora cordifolia | reverse complement strand
GGGGGGGAAGAAATCGAATCCGAAGCAAGCGGGGGGCCTTCTGGCAGCAGCACCAGCACCGGGGGGAGACAGAATCAATCGAACCGAACCAAGGGGGGGCCCTTTCTTGCAGCAGCAACAGAACTGTGGGGAGATGGAACCAGGGGGCCTTTTTGACAGCAGCAGCACAAGAAAGTAGCAGCAGCGGGGTGGATAGCAGCGGTAGCAGCACCGGGGGGTAGGAACCAAACCTGCGTCGGCGGTTTGATTCAATAACAACGGACAGCAATCTGTCTTGATTGGTTCAAGAGCAGCAATGGGCACAGGACAGGAAAAAAACAGTGATCAATCTTGATCGTTGTACGATCGGAGCAATGCTGATCGTTATACGATCGGAGCAATGCTGATCGTTATCGCCAAAGTCCAAAAAAAAAAACTAGACCTGCTTTGATACCATGATGAATATTATATTACTACAATTCTGAATAAATAATTTACATGGTGAAGTAGGGTATTTATAGTTGTATAGTAGAGCAAAAAAGAAAAAATATATAAAATATCATATCATATCTTTTAGATATAGAATAATATATTTTGGATACAATATAATTGTATAATATCTTATATATAATCTAATAATATCTAATAAGATATATTAGCACTGCATCTTGGAACTCGTTAATCAGCGGGTACATTAAATTAGGAGATTTTGTATCTGCTGAGAGAAGCTTTTAAAGAATGCCAGTTAAAGATGTAGTTTCATGGACAACAATGATTGATGGGTACAAAAAAAATGGACAGTATAATCACTCTTTGAGATTATTTCACCAGATGCAGCTTGATGGAATTGCTCCAACTGAAGTTACCCTTATCAGCGTTATTGCTGCTTGTGCTAATTTGGGCGCACAAGATTTGGGAAGATGGGTTCACAGATATGTTGATAAGAAGGGATTTACTGTCAGCAACAATCTCGGAACTGCACTTATAGACATGTACGCAAAATGTGGAGCTATCGACAAAAGTTTAGAGGTATTTTCTGTAATGGGAACGAGGAAAGATGTAGTTGCTTGGACAATGGAGATTGTTGGACTAGCCATGAACGGCCGCTGCAGAGAAGCACTAGATTGCTACTCTCGTATGTTGGGTCCGGGATTAATACCCGATGAAATTACCTTTCTTGGTATCCTTTGGGCTTGTTCTCATGGTGGATTTGTTGGAAAGGGTTACTGGTATTTTGATTCCATGCAACCGATTGCCAACTAAAGCCTGGTATCAAGCATTATACGTGCATGGTAGATCTCCTCGGAAGGGCGGGGCTTTTCCCGAAAGTAACTACTGGCCATTTGTTTAACTTTCGATACTGGCTTTCTTAAAGCAGATAGGAAATGTGCCAGGCAATCTCAAAACATTGTCTGGTTCTGTTGAGTAGCAGCAGCAGCGGTTGCCTCCCCAGCTTGAAGCAGCTGAACCAAATCCATGCCCATAGGAAATGTGCCAAGCAATCGCAAAACATTCTCTGGTTCTGTTGAGTAGCAGCAGCAGTGGTTGCCTCGCCAGCTTGAAAAAGCTGAACCAAATCCATGCCCACTTCATCAAATGCGCCGTTGATCGAAACACACACGAGCTCAGTAAACTTATACAATTTTCTGCTCTTTCTTCTCACATTCCATCCTCCTTCTACGCTCGCGAACTTTTCACTCGAATCGAACACCCAAACTTATACCTCTACAACACCATGATCCGTGGATCCTCAATCTACAACTACCCACAAGAAGCCATTCGTCTCTACTTTCAATTACGAAACGACAACCTTATTCCCAATAACTTTACATTTCCATTTGTTCTTCGTGCTTGCGAGTCGCAAATTGATCTAAAAACAGGAAAAAAAAAGTCCATGGCTGCATTCTGAGAACTGGGTTCGGGTCGCATATGCATGTTCTTACCACGCTCTTGAACGTGTACTCCAATTGTGGGGAAAGCGTTAGGGATGCGGCCAAAGTGTTTGAAGAAATGCAAATTAAAGACGTCATGTCTTTGAACTGTATGATTTCCGGGTATTTGAGACATGGTCAGATGGAGTTGGCAAGAGTGTGCTTCGATTGTGCACCGGAGAAGAGCTTGGTTTCACGGAATCTGATTCTTGCTGGTTATACTAATTGTAGGAAGATTAAAGACGCAGAGAGGTTGTTCTTGGAAATGCCTGAGAAGGATACTGCATCTTGGAACTCATTAATCAGCGGGTACATTAAAATAGGAGATTTTGTATCTGCTGAGAGAAGCTTTCAGAGAATGCCAGTCAAAGATGTAATTTCATGGACAAGAATGATTGATGGGTGCACAAAAAATGGACAATATAATCACTCTTTGAGGTTATTTCACCAGATGCAGCTTGATGGAATAGCTCCAACTGAAGTTACCCTTATCAGCGTTATTGCTGCTTGTGCTAATTTGGGCGCACTAGATTTGGGAAGATGGGTTCACGGATATGTTGATAAGAAGGGATTTACTGTCACCAACAATCTTGGAACTGCACTTATAGACATGTACGTAAAATGTCGAGCTATCGACAAAAGTTTGGAGGTATTTTTTGTAATGGGAACGAGGAAAGATGTAGTTGCTTGGACATCAGTGATTGTTGGACTAGCCATGAACGGCCGCTGCAGAGAAGCACTAGATTGCTACTCTCGTATGTTGGGTCTGGGATTAATACCAGATGAAATTACCTTTCTTGGTGTCCTTTGTGCTTGTTCTCATGGTGGATTTGTTGAAAAGGGTTACTGGTATTTTGATTCCATGCAAACCGATTATTAACTAAAGCCTGGTATCAAGCATTATACTTGCATGGTAGATCTCCTCGGAAAGGCAGATTTGCAAGAGGAGGCTGAGAAATTTGTTAGAAGCATGCCAATTGATGCTGATTCAGTTATTTGGAGTTTTCTTCTTGCTGCTTGTCAGGTACATAAAAATGTTGAATTGGGAGAGCTAGTGATGGAGAATCTCAGTGAGGTGGAGCCTGAGAACAACGGAAATTACATGACACTATCGAATATCTATGCTGCTCTTGGTAGATGGAACGAAGTTGCAGAAATGAGGAAAAAGTTGACAGAGAAAGGCGTTGAGAGGACTCCTGGTTGTAGTTTTATTGAAGTCAATTACCAAGTTCATGAATTTCTCTCCGGAAGTTTATATCATCCAAACCACAAGGAAGTCCATGAGATGTTACGTCTCTTGGCTGGTGGAATGAAGAAGGTAGCTGACATAATTCCCACCAGCTCTATTCTGCAAGAGACTCTTTAAATGGTGAAAGACTCAAAATGAGGTTGCAATTCTGATGCCCCCGTTACTCACACTCTTTGCTGCATGTTAAAAGGTAATTAAAGACTCTTCAAATAGATCTTTGGACGACTGACTCGCATATGTAAGTGGGCACAGAACTTTATTCATGCAAAACGTAATTGAGAAACCTATAACATGAATATCAAGCTGGCCGGCTTGATTCATTATCAATTGTGAAGTGGTAAGACAGTCTAATTCATTCATTTTTTTTTGTTTTTTTATTTTTATTTTTATTTTTTGTTTTTTATTTTTCTTTTGGTTCTATTGCAAAATTGGGAGCATGGACCAAAAGGTGCTTCTCTATCTACTTAAAGCATGTTGCATCATCTATCTGAGAGAATTCACTGGTATCCCTTTTTAAGATTCGATTTCACTGAGGACATCTTGTTTGCTTCCCTTATTTACCCATCAACCTTTTTCTGTCCCAACACAACGCTCTTGTGAGGACATCAAAGACACAACCTAAAAAACCATATGAAAATATGCCAGAATCAATAGACATGTAAAACTATCATAGACTATAGGAACTCTGCACTAAAATCAAACTTCGAATCAATTTCTGCTATTCGCATTTCTTGAAGTCAATTTTATGTAATAGGCGTCATTCTTCCAAGACTAGACGCAGTACAAATTCATCACTCCATTTATATTTGGGGGTTGCTTAACAGATAGCTCAAAATAGCTAGCACCACCCACTGAACAATTGCTTATATCCAATGCCAGACCTGCTAGCTAGTTCAATAAATCTAATCTGTAAAACCAAGAAATAGACGCTTAAGAAAGAAATTTTTTTTTTTTTTTTTTTTTTTAAAAAGGGGTAGCAAATGGTTTCATGCAAGTAAACCAGAGAGATGAAGAGTTCACATGTTTTATTTAGGGAAATGGATTGCAACTTGCCATTTTTACAACATTGTGGATTAAGACATGAATCCGTTCACTGTTTCAAATCTTGGGGCAGGTTTTTGTGCCGAAACTGACATAGCTGAACGTGCCATTTTTACAACATGGTGGGTTAACATATGAATCCTTTCATTGTTTCAAATCTTGGGGAAGGTTTTTGTGCTGAAACTGACATAGCTGAACTTATGCACAACACGTCATACAGATGAAATAGATCGTGAAACGAAAAGACGGGATTGAAGATAAAGATTGAATTTTTATTTCAAAAGTCAACAGCAACAACACCGACAAAAACAAGAAAAAGAAAAAGAAGAAGAAAGAATACAGAAGTTGGTTCACTTGGCCCCAGAAATGAAGCACCACTCACAAACATCACCTTAGTTTTGTCTGTAAGCAATATAATTAGCCAAGGCAATCAAAGGAGCAGCTTTTACTGGATCAAACTCGGCCAACTGCTCTTGAGCCTCCTTATTCAACTTGTCGGCAAATTCCCTTGATTTCTCAATCCCCAGCAGCTTAGGATACGTTGTCTTATCAGCCAACAAATCCTTCCCTGCAGTCTTCCCTAGTTCTTGTGATGACTTCGTAACATCAAGAATATCATCCACCACTTGAAACAACAACCCAATACACCTGGCAAACGTTCTTAATTTCTCCACTTGTTCATCAGATCCGCCTCCCAAAATTGCCCCAATCACCACAGATCCTTCCAACAAAGCTGCTGTCTTATGAAGATGAATAAATTCAAGATGTTTCAACCCAACATCAGACAGTCCAGCAGATTCGATATCCACCACTTGCCCTGCAACAAGCCCTTCAGTTCCAACCACTCTTGCAAGCTCTCCAACTGCCCGAACAACCCTCGTTGGCGGCACGCCGACGGTGGCTTTTGCCATGTGCTCGAATGCGAACGCCAGAAGCGCGTCGCCTGCAAGAATGGCGACATCTTCACCGTAAACCTTGTGATTTGTGGGCTTTCCCCTTCTCAGATCATCGTTATCCATACAGGGTAAGTCGTCATGGATCAAAGACATCGTATGTATCATTTCTACAGCACAGGCCGCCGGCATCGCAACCGACTCATCGCCGCCGACGAGCTCGCACGCGGAAATGCAGAGAACTGGACGGACCCGCTTGCCGCCGGCGAGGAGAGAGTAGCGCATGGATTCGTGGATCTTTACGGGATGTTTGACGGAAATGGCGATGTCAAGGGCTTGATTCACGGAATCGGCCTTTTTAAGCATGTAAGACTTGAAATTGAAAGTCGTTTCTTTCTGGGTATCATCTTCTTCTGTGATTTTGTCTTCCTTGGTGATGTGAACAGCGGAAATCGCTGTGTTTGATGATATGGGCACGGATAAATAACTTGTTTTTGTTCTGATTCTTTTGGTTGTTGAAGATAAGAGAGAGACAGCGGGGGGGTTACTCCAGCTATGGAACATGGAAGGAGATGGAGAAAAGGATCTTCCGGCATGACTAAACGTCGAGCACGAGTGAACCCATGAACCCAGATGCAGTGAAGAACTCATCTTCTTCTAGTAGAAGCAGATCTGCTGTTGCTCTTCTGTTCTTGTTCTTCCTCTGCTAATATTAATATACGTATGTGTATATATAAGAGCAATTTTAGGTGATTTTGGAGACAGAACCCAGAGAAAAGGACGGAGCTCTGGAGAATAAGTTTCAGAGGGGAGTTTGGCTAGCAAGTTCAGGCAATGGATGATATCTGGAAAGTAAGGTAGGGAAGTAAACGGTGAGGTCCTGAGCAGACAAGCCTAACTCCAACAATTGCATTTTATAGGTTTTTTTTGAAAAAGGGTCTTCATTTGCAAACGTTTTCTTGGAGGTTTTTTATTTTATTTTTTGAGTGGGGGTCTTTTATTTAAATTTTTGAGTAAAGAAGCACCACCAAAAAGTCACGAGCAACATAGAAATTAGAAATAAAATATATTTTTCAACAATATACACATCTGAATCTTTTCAATCCAAATTAGGAGTTTAATTTTCTTACTTTTTATAAATAATAAAAAAATGTTCTCTCGTAAAATAGGAGCAAAACAACTTTTCAATGTTTGTTGCTATTATATTTATGTATTGTGACCATGATAACATTTAAATGTTTATTACCATTATATATATTGGCTCATTTTGATATTAGTCACAATGCACCGAGCAGTGAAAATTTTTTTTAAAAACCTTTAAGATGTTATTGTTATTATTATTATTATTATTTTGCTTGAAACTCCAATGCCAACGACGCAATGGGCTCCACTTCCTTGCATGGTGAAGGCCATTTGTAAATTGTAACTACCTAAAAGTAATAATATCAGGCCAGTGCGCTGTAAACTTTCTTTACTTTTTTACATTTTGTATTTAAGTTTCGGGAAAATTTTCTACGAAAAAACAAAATCAGCAAGGTCCGTTTATTTTGTTTTTTCCATGAATTGTTCTTAACGTTAACAGTTATAAAATGTAGTTGTTCCACAAATTAAATCTCCTTTAATAATAAGAAAAATATATTAAATTAATTATTCTACAGTGTTATTTTCTATTCAACTAAAATACTTAAAATCTTAGATGAATACACGATGTGCATTTCAAAATTACATAATAACTAATGAACCCCGCCAGTTAAATTGTTGTGATAAAAACAAATGACGTAATAAAATTGGAATATATGTCTATTAATGCCACCGACTTGTAATTCGTAAACTTCTAATAGGGTCTCTCTTTTTTTTTCCCCCTTATTAAGCATGTAGTAGTTAAGAGGAAGGAGGACCAAACCTAATAATACAGTTTACTGTACCAAAAGCAACGTAAAGGTATAACGCCCCAACATAGAGGTGAAGAGACTTCAGATTAAGTCAGCGTGTTCTACCAAATTGTTATTCATGGTATAGATCAACTCCCTTATAAATTACAAACGTTAAACAAATGGATCACAACAAATGTGGATTCGATTGACGCAAGACTTGAAGAAAAGCAGGAAAAAAAAAGGGGGGAAATTCATGTTTCTATTATCAATTTTAATTCAATTAATTCTCAAAACTCTATTTATTTAATCAAACTAAAAAGGAATTTTAAGGCTACTTTTTGACAATAATAGATTAACATATATTTTAAAGTTTTTATCTAAAAATTATAGTTTCTTGATAGAGTAAGTTTTAACACAATGCCAAACTTGAAAACACTTATCTTCAAACCATTATTTCACTACAAAGATTTTCTTTTTTAGATTAAGTAGTTGGTTCAATTTAGGCGTTCGTTGAGCAAAAAAATAGAAACACATGCATTTCAGCATAAATTTCAATATTCCAACATAAATTTCACAACAGTAACTGGTTCCTACCCAAGTATTGATATTTCCGTATTCTAAAACATGATTTCCACGAGGTGACACTAGTCAACAGTTGTTAATGCTAATAATATTCAACAATCAGACTCTCATTCTTTATTTATTGAAAAAATCATTCTGTAATCATAAGCAGTTACTTGGCGTGATCTGATAATCTAATAACACTTTTATTTTGAATTAAGAAAGAGGCCTATGTTTTTGCAGTGAAAGTTTTACAATATTGTCACCCTAATCAATACTAAATCCAATCTTAGATAAATAATTAACGCATTGGCCAGATATTGGCAATTGGCAAAAATAACTATTTGTTTATTTATTTGTTCTTTTATGACACTTGAAATTAATTAGCAGCCAAGAGAGACACATGTATCCATGTTTGCGCCTACCAATTAAACTGATGCAAGTCTGATTTTGATATATATTGCACATGTGCACCACGTTTCTTCTCGATAGGAATAGGGGATGACCGCCGACACGAGCAACACGTTGAAAAAAATAAAAACTCAATTACATTGGAAAGATCGTTTTTATTTTTATATTGATTTCATTTTTTTTTATATTTCATTTTTAATTTTGTTTGCATGCGGTGGTTACTGGTTTGTGGGCCTGTGATCACGCGCGGACCTGGCATTCAATCATATTTGTTTCATATTTACACACAACTCATGACAATTTCTTTTTCTTTAAACTTCTTGTCAAAATATTTTTAATTCTTTACAACTGTTCATGCTTTCTTTAAACAAAATGTTAGATTGAATACAAATATTATTTCAAAACAAATACAATTACAAATTTATCTCACATTGGTGCTCAATGAATGATAGTTGTCTTTTAAGATTATAGTCACTTGAACTTGTACTGTGTGAAAACCAAACTCTAGAAGGAGGAGGTGCTTTTGACATACTTATGCAGAGGAGTTTGATGAAGAGAAAAAAAAAATTATACATGCCTAATTTTAATGAATAATCACGAGCAAAAATCTTGTATTTGTAGATGATTCGTGCCAATTATTAACAAGCACATCCATTTCTAACCATTAAATTGCATTTGGACCACAAGATTAATTCTTTTGATTAATAGGTAGGTTAATGATTGTTAGATTGTGCCTTATGATATTAATAATCTTTATCTTTTATTAAACGTTATTAACATTCATTTTAAATGAAATGTTGCATTAAGAACGATTATGTTTTATTAAACATTGTTAACATTCATTTTAAATAAAACATTGCTTACTATCGAGCCGAGCCTAGCTGAGCTGAGCTAGGCTATGTTGTGCTCCTAACAGTGGCGATGTGCATGTACATATGCTTAATTAATATTCAAATAAGAAGAGCTTCACTTATTGTTGGTTCCCAATAATAGAAATTTTAACTTGCACATATAAAAATATTTATACCTACACAATTTGCTAATAAGCAACAATAACCAACAATTTTTCATTTCATTTGGATACAATTTTTACAAGTTTTTTTTTCACGATATTAATCTTTGCACTTCAAAGACTAATTGTCAACTTTGATTTAATTAAAATAACCATATTTGACTAACCTAAAATTGTCTTAAAATGTGCCAACTACACATATTAAAAATCCACATCTAACAATCTCCCACACGAATTAAAATTGCTCCTTTAATTATTATCATGTTATGAACTCATAATGTCTATTCCCTACGTAATTGAATTTTTAATGTAAATTCTAATGCAAAAACTTGCAAGAGTGCTAGTGGAAAATAGTGTATTAGGACATGTAGCTTATGACTTTTAACCTTCGTTAATGATATACAATCGAATATATATGTTGAGAAATGAACTTGATATTTTGAACTATCAGTTTTTGTGTAAGCTAAGACAATAACGCCGACACAACTTATTCTCTCTCATTCTTTGGTTATGACGGTTGTGTTCATTTAGGCCTTGAACACCCTCCTGGTTTCATGAGTGTTTTAGATAATCAAACCCTAAGATTCTCCTTGAATGGACCTAGTTCACAATCATATAGGTGATTCTTATCAAGAGTATCCTATTGTACTCTACATGATATTATGTACTATAAGAATCATTAAAAGCATAACATAGGAATGATAAGAATATTGCTATTGTCCTAATTCTATAATTTAGTCTTTCCATTGAACATATATCTTTGGATTTCCAATCTACTAAGTTGGGTTTTTACTATATAATTATTATTTTGTAAGTTTTAAATTCATTCCCCTCAATAAACAATATATTTGATCTCTTTGTAATCCTTTAATGAACAAATCCGCTAAATTTTCCTTTGATTTTACATAATTAATAGATATCACTCCATTCTTAAGTAAATTGTTTTATAGTATTATGTCTCAATTAAATGCATCTAAACTTACCATTACACATTTTACCCCCTACGCACTGTGTATTGCTAAATATAGATTGTAGAGACAAGTATTGGCCAACATAAAATATCTCCCAAAAAATTTCTAAGCTCCTCTACTTCTTCACTCACTTTACCTTAAGTAATAAATTCTAAAGATTTTCAAGATATTGCCCCTCCACTTTTAGTAAATACATAACCACAAGTGGACTTAAACATCTTTTGTAGCAGACATCTTGTTGGCATCACTATATCCTTCTAGGACTACTAGATATGTTGTATAATGCAATCCATAAGTCATTGTATATTTAAGATCTCCAAGAACTATTATTAATCATTTCCAATGACCTAGACCACAATTACTAGGGGATCAACTAAGTTTATAAACACAAAACCTATGTCAAGATGTTTGTAGTTTATAATATACTTTAAACTGCCTATTATACATTAATTTTCTCCCTGTGAAACATATTGTCTAGTATTCTTTGCAAGATGTAAATTTGCATCTATTAGAGTTCTCACTAGTATAACATCATATTGTTTGATATTTTCTCAATATAATGAGATTATGATAATACTAAACCATTATATGTTCTACAAAATAACATTTGTGATACGCATAACTTTCATATCAAAATGTTTTATTAACTTTTTCTTTAGTTGCTTGATCATTACATCTTTACTTCCCATTATCAAAATATGTAACACCCTGCCTCCCCGTGTCGCCCAAGAAATTTGGTTTGGAGGGGGCAGTTATTGTGCTACCCTCGTGATCAACAATCAGCACGGTATCGTCATGTGTACACATCATTCACGACGACCTGAGAGGTGAAAGCGTCACTTTTACTCTTTCTATCTTTTTCTCTTTCACTGTCTCAACTCTATGATACTTCCTGTGACATGTCAACTCATATGGATTTCACACAAAACAATTTGAAATCTTTAAATGAAATAACCAATATCATTATTTGAAAAAAATCACTTCAATATTCAATGTTTATAATGACCTTTGAACTTATTTAGTAAAATAATTGAAAATGAAACTAGGGCCAACATGCTTAATTAAAGCAAAACTAGAAAAGAAGACTTTGAAAATAATCTCTATTTATCCACGCAACCTCTAATTTTTAGTTTCCTGAAATGTTAGAAAAAAGGATAATCTCAAGAACCTAATAGATCATTCAAAATATTTAAATTATTATTTCGATCAAATAAAACATACATGTCAGTCACTTTCATAGATTAGTGATTCAAACATTAACTTGTTTATCAGTTGACATTAGGACCGAAAGGGCTAACCTCGGTGTTCTCTCCACATATTCACATCTATAGAAAAATGACAATTCTATGCCAATTACCAAGGGATATAGGGACACACCCATCACCCAACATCTGGGAACTAGGGACACACCCATGTTCAATCTAGAGAACACCCATAATGATCCCCCATGAACTATTGTGTCGGTACATAGTTGGATTCTTTATTAATCTTTCATTAGGTGTAACCAAAATCATGACATATTTAACTGAGACATAAATAGTAAATTATCATGTGAGCAAGGTAAACATTATAGGCATGTTATATCACACAACATAGATCATGTTATCACATATCATGTAGCATCAATCATGCAACTTTAAGCATGCATATTCAAGGCATAACATGTACATTCAAAATAGAACATACATATTCAACATGATCCTAGATGCTTAGCTCCTTACTTGTGAATCAAAATAATAAGTTAAAACTCGAAAATCATATCCACTGTTGATGCTTAGCTCCTTCCTTGTGGTGTTGATTCAAGCATTTTTGAGCCTTTAACCTTGAAGATTAAGATTCAATGCATTATTTTTGATGATTATGGTATTTATAACATTCTTGAACCATATTTCAATGGCCCCTTGTCCTATATGGCATATAATGGTCAAGGAAATAATGTTAGACAAGTCTTGAGGTAATCTTGGTTCTCGGTACCACGGTAAGGAAGAAGGATTACCATAGTAATCATAATGCAAAAGTGAAAATTGGAAGTGTTGAGCACTACCGCGGTAATCAGGTACACGACTGCAATAATCAGAGTGACAAAGGCACTACCGTGGTAACACTAATCACTACCATGATAACTAGTACGAAAACTGGATTTATGGGTAAGTTTATCTCATCCTTTGTGTCCTACAATCTTGTTATCCTACTACTTTGACTTCTAGACTATGAAACATGTATTTGGGATTGATGCAAGGTCACCATACCTTCGTTGAATCCTCAAATCCTCTAGTTGCTCCAAAAGAATGCATAGCAGTGTGTTCTTTTTATGGTGATGCAAAACTCTAATTTTCCTCCTTTCTACTACTCTAGTTGTTGTGTAGAACATCAAGGGAATGGAAGAATGCTAAGAAAGAAGACTAGGAGAGCAAGGCGAGAGGAAATTCACATTTGCTTGAGTGATGACAATAGGATGCTTAAGTAGGGTTTACATATAGTTTTAATGGATAGGTTTTGGAAAGATTTTGGGTTGTTTCCTAGTTGAAACCTTTCTAAAACTCTTCCTCTTTCTATTTTACTTGTTTCTTGCACACAAGCATTACTAACTGTTGTTTTTAGCAGTTGTCCATGTGTTTTGAAAACTTTCTACATTGTTTTTGTGCAGGTTTTGACGTATTACGACAGTAGGGATATTGCATTACTGTGGTAACTAGAACATAGTGTTTCTTATTCGATTTTTTGGGCAAAGGATACAATATTGCAATAATGAATCCATTACTGCAGTAACCAATGGTTAATCCCATGTAATATTTTGCATTTTGTTCAAGTTTGCCTACCCTTCTGTACATTTGATAGTACATATTCACATTATAAATTCCATGTTTTTCAAAGTTTGAATTATTTTATTTAATTTTTTGACAAAATTTTGGGGTATTATAACATATCATCTACATAAAAACAGGCTATGACATATAAACCTTTTTCGAATTCATTAATTTTGAATCAATTAGACAGCAGTACATTATCAAACTTTACATTTTACTTAAGTGTAACATCTCGCCTTTAGATTCCTCATGCACCATGTACCACCTCGCCTTCCCCAAATCTTCACACATGAACTACACCACTCGGCTGGGAGGCAAGTTGGCGTTACTTTATTTCATTCTTTTCATTCTTGTCCCAAACCTCCCAAATCTCTGGGATTTCTTCAGTAACATTAACTCATAGACAGTCTCAAATAGATAACAAGAGATCTTAAGAAAATAATTCAGTATCATTAATTAAATAAAAAAAAGGTATAAAACCCGTAATGTTTATTATAATGAAAATAATCTCAATACTTAAACAAAATTGGGCCAACATACCCTACAATATAATAAAATATAAGGAAACACTATTTATATGACATTCATGTAGTATCTGCAAAGCCCAGTAGATAATTCTAAATATTTAAGTCATTATTTCAACAAATAAGATATACAAGCAAAATACTTTCAAACATTACATGGTTCAATCAATTCATTGTTTAATATTTGTAGTTAAGACTGAAAGGGTTAATCTTGGTGTTTTCTTTCTGCACATTCTCATCAAAGGAGGAAAGGCCAATCTTTTATGTTAGTTTCTAACGGATCCAGGGTCACACCCATTATCCAAGAACTAGGGTCTCACTCATTGTTCCAGTTGATTGAACTAGGGATGACCCCATCTTTCTATTCATGAGAACAACCACAATAATCCCCTGTGGGACACTGCGCCAGTACATGGTTACAATCTTCATTAATCTTTCATCATGTGTAACATATCAGAAATAATAGGTATAGACACAAGTTGAACAAGAAAACATAGTAAGCATAGAACACATCATCTTATATCATGCATCTTCATTCATGGAAGCCTAAGCATGCATATTCTAGGCATGGCACATTCAATTCAAAATAGATCATACATATTCAATGAAGCACACATGTAAACCTTATTGAATCAAAATAATGAATTGAAACTCAGAAGTTACTTCCACCTCAATTGCTAATCCTTTTGATCTTTGATCCTTCAACCTTGAAAATCAAGATTAATGGCTTAATAATGTGTTTCTAACCTTCATCAATCATGATGTAATGGTCTTACATCATGCAAGACTAGCACCCTAGGCAAGCCTAAACATGGTATTGGGTCGTTCTACCAAAGTAAGAATATGTGTTACCATGATCATCAGTGTGGATGGGTGAAAAAAGAATGGATTTTTGGATCACTACCACGGTAGGCTACCACAGTAGTTTGTGAAACTTAGTCCCACTACCATGCTAGTATGTGGAAGACTAATTTTCTGGGTGTTTTCTACCGTTATCTGCACTTTTATGGCCATGGTATCCTATTGGCTTGCTTTCTAGAACATAAAATATGTAAACTAAGATTGAAATAGAGTGTTTATACCTATGTGGAACTCTCCAACTCCTTGGTTGATCAATTTTCCTTCAAGCAACAATCTTTTGAGCAAAAGAACTCTTTCTTCACCTTCCACTACTCAAGTTGTTATCTTGGACAACTTAAAGAATGAACAGATGCAAGAGGTAGCTAGAGAAAATAAGAAAAAAACTTGTTTGTTCTTGCTGGGACGAAGGGAATGGTGTGTAATGCTTAGGTTTATATAAAGTGCCAATGGGCAAAGTTTGGAATGTTGGGATGTCTACAAAATAAAAACCTTTCTTAAAGGTCCAATTTCTTGTTCTTCAGATGTATGTTTAGTAATAATTGTATTTAGAAGTTGCTATTACGTTTATAGGCTTCCCATAGTGAATTGGAAACTTTTTCTAAACTCTATTTTCGCGCAACCTGCACGCACTACCACAGTAGTCATGCTTTGTTTCAAAACTCAGTTTCTTTCTATTTTTTTTGGTTTTTTGCTGCACTACCATGGTAGTTTGTACAAAACTCACGTTTCAAGTTGTGTTTTGCATTATGGTCTATTAAACCCTCCATGTATTGCATTGTAAGTCAATTCCACTACGATTTCATGAATTTTCCAAGGATTATTTCATCCAAATAATTTTACTTAAGTTTATCATATTTTAATATAATTTTTGCGGTATTACAACCAACTCTCCTTAAAAAAATTTTGTCCTCAAAATTTACATTCGTCCATCTAAACGTCATTCAATTATGGATTTTTGATGAAGAGATCTACGCATTTAGTCTTCATCTCACTTTCCAGCTCCAAGTGGCCTCTTTGTAATAACCCAAGGTTGAAAACTAAATATAAAGCAAGCAAAACAATAAAACACACACACACACACACACCCGGTCTACACAAGGACCGCAGTCCTCAAAATGATGATCACAACCTTGCCATATGGGGCAACCTCTCTGTAGGACCGCAGTCTTGAGAAGTGAGACTATGGTCCTACGTCTCATTTGGGTGGCTCATGAGGACTGTGGTCTTGGTAAGGCCTGACCGTAGTCTTGCGACAAGGAAACTCGCAAAATTGGTGTTTGTGAAGACCGTAGTCCTAGAATAGGAGGAGCACGATCCTGCGTTAGGGTATGCCCTAAGACTGTAGTCCTATGAGCCATGACCACAGTCCTGCGTTTGCAAATCAGAATTAGAAACTTCATCAACCCTAAATCTTCCATGGAACTTATAATAAATCAGTTGTAAAGCCCTAATCACTTGATCTACTCACAACCACTGCTCACCTTCATTCCCACAAGAAAACCCTAATCGTTCGTGCTCATAGAGAACCCTAGCTGTCTTTAACTCTCTCTTATTCTACACTTGTTTTGAACTGGTTGTTGTTCGCCCATTCTTTCTAGACGGTCTCACAAACACTAATAGAGGAAAGAAACTACACTACATTGAAGAAAGTTTGATTGTCGCACCTTCAAGAACATTGCAGACGAGGTAATGTTTCCATCATTACTTAGAATAAACACTGCTATGACTATTTACAGTTATCTAAGAACATGTGCATTTGTTCAATACAATAGACCCTAAGATGTGGAAGCCGTTCTTTCAAGGTGAAGTAGGGGAACAACAAGGGGAAAACAAGTACACACGAAGACCACAAAGCACTTTAGAGTGATTTATGGAATGGAGAATAATTTACAAAAAGGTATAAATCATTTTTACGTACTAAAATACATATTTTTAAATCTTAGATTTAAGATGAAAAAGTCTCAAGTACGAGGGAAATGGAAAATGTGCCGGAATGCAATTTTTTGGAATACCTTGTGACTGTTATAGTATTGCACATAGCACACTATGAGAGTGACCTCATTTTACTGTAGTAACACGGAGGGTATCGCAATAACGCGATACACAAGTAGTTTATTAGATTTTGTGCACAAAATTGTAGCATCTAACGATGATGATCTATTTTGCATATCATATAATATGTCAATTGCTAAATAATAGTTTTAGAGTTAAAAACAGTGAGAACACTTATACTAATAAGAATATGCATGTTAAACCATTAGGTTGAAAACTTGTAACCACCGAGGCAAGAAGTAGAATGCAACGAGAAAATAATAGGTGAAAGTGACTACGTGAACTCTTTCTTATTATTTTAGTTAAAATATTAAACATGACTGTGTGTTTATAGTTAATAATTGTTTAGAAGCATGCTAGGGGTGTATGCCTACTTGAATGATTGTTTATCTGTTGTTGTGGGTTTACAGCATGCTATGTTTTTGTATGAAAGTACGTTATAGTTAAGAATCTATTCCATGCATGCCATGTGATGAATAGAATGATTAATGTGATTACGAGCATGATAACTTGTCTTTTTATATCCGTTAGTTATTTATATCAGATATTGAATTGTGAATATGCTTGTAATCATTAATCAAAGATGATAAAGAGAATTAACCATGTGAGACTTTACTATGGCAGTAGTCTGGCATCATTGTGGGCATTCTTAGTCCTAGGCGGGTCTCTGTTTGAAATGAGACTGAAAGTCTAAGTGAGACTTTACTCCTTGGTTGAGGATTGAGTGGGACATCAAGCTAAAATAGGGTTTTGGAGTGTGTAACAAGCCTTGAGCATTACATTAAGTACTACAAACCTAAGTTGGAATGCCACGGGAGAACCCCTTTTGGTCTTAATGTTAACTTAAACAACTGAATCGTTGAAACGCTTAATACTTTATAAGTGCGTGCATGTTTGTATTTTGACTAATATAATACCTGAGATGTTTTTGTGTAAGATCTACTCGGCTCTTGAGCTCACCTCAAATAATCTATTTTTCAGGTAACCATTGAACATACTTGCTAGGGCAGCTACTTGGAAACTATTGGAGTAGTTGATACAATCTACTGTTGGGGTTGTATAGGAGTAGCAGGGCACAGACCCACATTTCATTTATGTTTAGCTATTTTGTTTACTGACTTCGGCCATGGGGCCAAGCATCCAGTTTTTGATTCATTTTGAACTCAGACACGGGGTTAGAGTATATTACTCCACTTTTATTAGTTTAATCATCACATGATTAATTTTAGTTAACATGTCATCCCCATATTTAATTTTGCATAAGGTTTATTGTTTAAGTTTATGTATTCTGATATGTATTCGGATGGTATAAGAAAGAAAGAAAGAACACAAAAGTAACGTCTCGGTCTCCAGATATCAATGGTGGGAATGATCGTACCTTGTGATTGATTTTGTCTCAGCAAGATGAGAGACGAAAATGCCCAGTCAGTGGTGTGTATGAAACAAGATTCGGGAGTCGGGGTGTTACAAAGATGATATCAAACATCAGTCAGTAGCTCGCTGGGAAAGAGTTCAGTTAGTAACTCGCTGATAAAAGTCCAGACTAAGGTCAAAGGTGGTACCAATCTAGTGAGATGCGCACATAATAGCTCAGTCAGTAGCTTAGTTAGTTCATTAGTCAGTGGCTCAGTCAATCAGTCATTGGACTAGAGTCTTAAGTTTAGATTATGAACTGCCAGTCCTATGAAGGAGTTGGCCAATAGAGCATTGCATACTTAGGTCTAGGGAAAAACCTTAGGTATAACTTGGATCTTAAATAAAAGCTTTTAGGACATAAGCTAGAAATTGATAACATGTGAAACGAAACACTTGATTGGTCAAGACACAAAATCGGGAGGATCCTATATCTTTGGTTTCTATGTGGTATGAGACGTCTAGGAATTTAGGGATACAGAGAAATCCTAGACTCAAAGAATGGCAGACCATGTTTGGTGAGTGATCGGTGGCTTTGGACGAACTTGTTTCATTATGCTTGGCTGATATGGGACGGTCAAGTATAGTGGGGCTTGAGAGGCCTTAGACATCGAAACACTTGCAAAATTGTTTGGGTGCAGTGAGACATCTAAGTGAAAGTTTAGGTTTCAATGGGCAAGACTAGTATGGGGTGCTCAAACTCGGAGGTATAGGTGGAAGCTTGGAATCTCTCTATGCTAGCATGTTGTTGTGATGATATATGAGATTATTGATTGCATGTTTTGTGTATGTAAAGATTTTTGAAATACTTGCATGTTTTAAATTCTATGACCAAATCCTATACCTATAACCAAATGAATTCATTATGCACCTAGAAACATAAACCAATATGCCACTGAACAAACAAGAACTTAGAGACATGAATCTAGAGTCATGCTAATATGACAAAAATGAATGTTCTAAGTTTGTACATGGGATTTCCTCAATAAATTTATGATAGCTGAATGGATCTTTGGTTGTAGATAAATTGTCGGATCCAAGAGACATGCTACGAGAGTTGCCCTGTCTGAGGAAACTGAATCTCAGGGGTAGAGGGCAGAGGTTAACTAGACTAAGGCTCAGGTTAGGGCCGTGTTGACTCTAGAGTTTTGAGATGAGATCACCAAATGGGTCACTGAGTAGATCATGAAAGTATTGCCATTGCCACAAGTGAAGGCACAGGCAGCACCAGAGCCGTAGATATAGGCCCCACCTTAGGAATAGATACTGGTACAATAGCTGACACCCATGCAAGAGGTTCTAGTCCGTCAGAGGACATAGGAAGAAGTTGAAGACAAGGAATAGAAGGCGATGATGATTGAGTTACAGAAACTTTGCTCGTCCTAGTTTGATAGTACATTTGAAAGTATGGCTGCAGATTACGAGTACTAAGAACTTGATGAGCACTTGGATGTGCTAGGGGGTACAGGACTCCACAGAGTTATGTTGGCCACACATCAGTTTAAGGGACCAACTAAGAGTTGGTGGCAGATGTTAAAAGTAGATTTGAACACTGATGTACGACACATGAATTGGAAAGAATTAAGAGTTATTCTATGAAAAATTCTTTCCTGAAGCCACACAAGTATAGATGGAGTCTGAGTTATCAGGTTGGCTCAAAGGATATGACAATATCTGAATTTGAAGTCAAGTTCACTGAATTGGCCAAGTTTGCTCCTGAACTAATCAGCGACGAAAAGATGAAGGCCGCAGATTTGCGGAAGGCTTGAAGATTGACATTCGCAGGGTGGTGAACCCGATGGGTCTTAGAACCTATAGAGAAGTAGTGGAGAAAGCATTGCTTACTGAATGAGAAATCAACTCTAAGTAGAAGTTGAAAACAAGGGCAAGAAGCCAAACAATAGTGAAAAGTTCCAAGGGAACTAGAAGAAATAGAATAGAAACCAGCCTTTGAGGCAGTAGACCCAAGGCAGAATTGATAAACAACAGGCTCAGAGAGAAGGAGCTCATTACAATTGTGGGCAGAAGGGACAGATGGCCAAAGAAGGTCAGAATTAGGGACAACTAAGACAGATCCAAGGGCAGAATAATGGTTAGGGAAGGAACCTAGGTGGTCGTGGACAACAACAACCACAACAAAGGCAACCCCAACAGCACCAGCCGCAGTAATAGTAGGGCAGACAAAACCAGGCCTGAGTGTTTAAGAACTAGTTAGGAGATTACAACTAGTGATATTTACACCACTAGAACCACTATATGTATCCTCTCCCATAGGAACTACTGTGACTACCCAAAAATTTGTACATGTGAATTGAAACTTGGAGATAAACTGATTAATGCCGACCTTATGGTGTTACCGTTCCACGGTGATGATGTGATATTGGGCATGGACTAGTTAACCCAATACTAGGCTCAGATTGATTGCCTGAGATGAAGATTCACATTGACTCTCCCATTTGGTGAATTAATGAGGGTCAAGGGGGATATGCAAAGATCACCTCGAAGCCCTATGACCACTATGCTGTATTGGATAAGGCAAAGTGAGGACTTTACAACAAGTCCTAGATGATGATGTTAGGGAGGTGAAAGATATTCAGGAGATACCTGTATTGCGAGATTACCCAAATGTGTTTCTAGATGATTTACCTAGACTACCACTACATAGATAGGTAGAATTCAAGATTGAGCTGCAACAAAACATGAATGCTATAGACGTTCCTCCCTATAGAATGGCACTAGTAGATTGATCGAACTCAAGAGTTAGCTGGATGAACTCCGAGAGAAGAGATTCATTAGACTTAGTGAATCACAATGGGGAGCTCCTGTACTATTTGTGAAGAAAAAAGACGGCTCAATGAGGTTATGTGTTGTCTACAGAAAGATCAACCAGGTGACTATAAAGAATAAGTATCCTTCACCCAAAATAGATGACCTATTTGATTAGTTGAGGGGAGTCACTTATTTCTCTAAGATTGATCTGAAGTTAGGTTATCATCAGTTAAGGATCAGGGAGGCAGACATTCATAATACATCCTTCAGGACTTGATATGGGCTTTTCAAGTTCACAATGATGTCGTTTGGTTTAACTAACACACTGGATGCATTCATGATTTGATAAACAGAGTCTTTCAAAAATATGTGGATCAGTTCGTTGTGGTATTCATGGATGATATCTTAATCTACTCCAGATTAGGAACTAAACATATAGAACATTTGAAAATTGTGTTGGGTATATTGAGGAGAAACGAATTGTATGCTAAGTTTAGCTAGTGTGAATTCTGGATGAAGACAGTCAAGTTCTTGGCCACATAGTCTTGCCCGAAGGAACATCAGTTGATCCAAATAAGGTGGAGTCGATGACTAATTGGAAGCAGCCACAAATGGTGATAAAATTTAGAAGCTTCTTGGGTTTGGCAGGATACTATCGAAGGTTTATTCAGGACTTCTCCAAGTTAGTTGGGCCTGGCCAGGATGGGAGAGAAGTTCATTTAGGATGAGAAGTGCGAGGAATCTTTCCAAGAACTGAAGAAGATGTTAACTTCAACTCCCATATTAGTCACTCCTACCCATGGGGTGAGATATGTCTTATACATTATGCGTTACAGAATGGATTGGGTGCAATACTGATACAAGAACGAAAGGTTATTGCATATGCCTCGCAACAATTGAAGGTACATGAACAAAATTATCCTACTTATGATTTAGAGTTAGCGATAGTCCTGTTTGTACTAGAAATTTGGAGGCATTACCTCTACGGAGAGGCATTTGACCTTTTCTCTGATCACAAAAGTCTAAAGTACATCTACACCCAAAAAGAGCTGAAGTTGAGATAGCGAAGATGGATGAAATTTCTAAAGGACTATGACTTCCAACTCCACTACCATCCAATAAAGACTAATGTCATAGCCGATGCCCTTAGCAGAAAGTTTGATAAGAGGAATGAAGAAAAAGGGTAAATGTATTAGCTGATCTATGACTATAATTTGAGTGTAACTTTAGACGAGAAGCAGGTATACCTCTATGCATTAGTTTGCCAACCAGAGCTGCTATGGCAGATTAGAGATGAGCAGAAACACGACAAGTGGATCATGGACATAATAGAACATGTCTAGTAGGGCAAGCACACCGATTTGAGAACTGATACCGAAGGTACATTGAGACTTGGGGATAGAGTCTGAGTCCCGAAGAATTGGCAGAGTAGAAAGACCATCTTAGATGAAGCTCATCTGACCAAATACATGATGCATTCAGGAGGTGATAAGGTGTACTGGAACCTCATGAAGACTTATTGGTGGAGAGGTATGAAGAGGGACATAGCCAAGTATATCTCTAAATGCCTGACTTGTCAGTAGATAAAGGCTGAACATAGGAAACCCTTAGGAATGTTGCAATCACTTTTGATCCCAAAATGGAAGTGGGATAATATTGCAATGGACTTCGTAAGCGATCTATCTAGAAATCAGAGTTGGAGACACAATATGGGTGATACTAGATCATTTCACAAAAGTAACTCATTTTCTACTAATTAGATCTACAAACATAGTTGGAAAATTGGGAGAACTATATGTCAAGGAGGAAGTGAGGCTACATGGTGTACCCAAGACCATTGTATTAGATAGAGATTTCAGATTTATGTCTCAATTCTGATAGAGCCTCCAAAACGAACTAGGCAATAGACTCAACATGAGTATCGCATTTCATCATCAAATAGATAGGTAGTCTAAGAGAGTTATACAAATCCTAGAAGATACGTTGAGAGAGAATGTTTTTGACTTCAAGGGTAATTGGAGCAAATACTTGCACTTAATAGATAGTTATCAGATGAGTATCAAAATGGCTTCGTACGAAGCTTTCTATGGAAGACCCTATAGATCTCCATCGTGCTAGGCAGATTTTGAAGATTATGTACTTGCAGGGCTAGACCTAATACAGGAAATGAACGAATAGGTGAAATAGATTCAGAAGAGGCTAACCATGGCTCAGAGTAGGCAAAAAAGCTATGCTGATAAGAGAAGACCTCTAGAGTTCCAAGAGGGTGATAGAGTGTTCCTGTGGATCAGCCCTCAGAAGGGGATTAAACGTTTTGGGATCAAAGGGAAGCTATCACCAAGATTCATTAGCTCGTTCGAAATACTTAGACGGGTTGGTTAGTGTACCTACGAGCTGGATCTACTAAACCAAATGTCCTATATCCACAACGTATTCCACGTATCAATGTTGCGAAAATATGAATCAAAATCCTCTCACATCATAAATTGGGAGGAAGTCAAACTCTAGGATAACAATACTTATAATGAACAAACCATCATAATATTGGATCATAAAGTGCAGATTTCAAAACCAAGGATATCTCACTAGTCAAGGTTCTGTGGAGACACCATGACCTAGAAGAGGCCACCTGGGAGTTAGAGAGTGAAATGTAAAAAAAGTATCCGGAGCTTTTTATTAGGAATAGCTGACCAGAAAGCATCATATAGGTATGTGATCCTTTCAAATTTCGAGGATGAAATTCTTTTAAGGGGGTTGATTGCAATGACCCAAGGTTGAAAAACAAATACAAAGCAAGTAAAAAAAAAAAAAACACACACACACACAGAGTTCGCACAAGGACTGTAGTCCTCAAAATGAGGATCACGGTCTTACGATATGGGGCAACCACCCTGTAGGACTGCGATCCTGAGAAGTGAGACTGTGGTCCAACATCTCATGTGGGTGGTCCGTGAGAATTGCAGTCCTATTAAGGTTTGACCGTGGTCCTGCTACAAGGAAACTAGCAAAAATTGGTGTCCGCAAAGACTGCGATCCTAGATTAGGAGGACTGCGATTAGGCTATGCCCTAAAACTGTCGTCCTGCATTTGTAAATTAGAATTAGAAATTTCACAAACTCTAAATCTTTCATGGAACTTATAAATAAATCAGTACACAGAAACCCTAATCACTCGATCCACTCACAGCCGCTAGTCACTTTCATTTCTAGAAGAAAACCCTAATCGTTCGCGTTCACAGAGAACCCTAACCGTCTATAACTCTCTCCTTTTCTACACTCATTCTGAACTGGTTGTAGTTTGCCCATTCTCTCTAGACGGTCTCACAAACACTGATAGAGGAGAGAAACTGCACTATATTGAAGAAAGTTTGACTGTCGCACCTTCAAGAACATTGTAGACAAAGTAATGTTTCCATCGTTACTTAGAATAAACACTGCTACCATTGTTTATGGTTATATAAGAACATGTGCGTTCGTTCAATACAATATACCCCAAGGTGTGGAAGTCGTTCTATTAAGGTGAAGTAGGGTAACAGTAAGGGAAAAACAAGTACACATGAAGACCACAAAGCACTCTAGAGTGATTAATGGAGCAAAAAATAATTTACAAGAAGGTATAAATCACTTTTACCCACTAGAATACATATTTGTAAATCTTAGATTTAAGATGAAAAGGTTTCAAGTATGAGGTAAGCAAAAAATGCCTTGAAATGCAATTTTTTGGAATACCTTGTGACTATTATAGTGCTGCACATAGCATACTACGAGACTGATCTCGTTTTACTACAGTAACACATAGGGCACCATACTAATGCGATAAACAAGTAGCTTATCAAATTTTGCGCACAAAATTGTAGCATCTAACGATAATGATCTACTTTGCATATCATATAATATGTAGATTGCTAAATAATGGTTTTAGAGTTAAAAATGGTGAGATCACTTATACGGATGAGAATATGCATGTTAAACCATTAGGTTGAGAACTTGTAACTACCGAGGCAAGAAGTAGAGCGTGAGGAGCAAAATAACAGGTGGAAGTGACTATTTGAACTATTTCGTAATATTTTAGTTAAAATATTGAACATAACTACGTGTTAATTGTTAACAATTGTTTAGAAGCATGCTAGGGGTGTATGCCTTTTCGAATGATTGTTTATCTATGGATTTATAGCATGTCATGTGATGAATAGAATTATTAATGTGATTATGAGCATGATAACTTATCTATTTATATCCATTGCTTATTTATATCGAATATTGGAATGTGAATATGCTTGTGATCATTAATCAAAGATGATAAAGAGAATTAACCACGTACTGACATGATGATATAGATACTATGGCAGTAGTATGGCATCATCGTGGGCATTCCTAGCCTTATGCGAATCTCTATTTGAAATGAAACTGAGAGTTTAGGTGAGACTTCAATCCGTGGTTGATGATCAAGTGAGACATCAATCTCGAGATAGGGTTTTTGAGTGTGTAACAGGCCTTGGGCGTTACGTTGAGTACTCCAAACCTGAGTTCGAATGCCAAGGGAAAACCCCTTTTGGTCTTAAAGTTAACTTAAACAACTGAATCGTTGAAATGCCTAATGTTTTACAAGTGCTTGTATGTTTGCATTTTGACTAATATAATGCTTGAGATGTTTTTGTGTAAGATCCAGTGGGTTCTTGAGCTCACCCCCACTAATCTACTTTTCAAGTAATCACTGAAGATACTTGCTCGGGCAAGTACTTGAAAACTATTGGAGTAGTTGATACAATCCACTATTGGGGTTGTATAGCAGTAGCAGTTTACTTATGTTTACAATTGTAGGGCACAGATCCACATTTCATTTATGTCTATTTTGTTTATTGACTTCAGCCGTGAGGCCAAACATTCGGTTGTTGATTCATTTTGAACTCAAACATGGGGTCAGAATGTGTTATTCCATTTTTATGAGTTTAATCATCACATGATTAATTTTAGTTAACATGCCATCCTTATATTTAATTTTGCATAAGGTTTATTGTTTATGTTTCTGCACTCTTATATGTATTGGGATGGTACGAGAAAGAAAGAAAGAACACAAAAGTAATGTTCAGGTCTTTGGATATCAATGGCGGGAGTGACCACACCTTGTGATTGATTTTGTCTTAGCCAGATGAGAGACAAAGATGCCCAACGACGTGTGTAAAATAGGATCCAAGGGCCGAGGTGTTACACTCTTCCAGTCCATGATGCTTCCAATAAACTTTGACTAGGGGATGTCCTTTGTTCTCAAACTTTGTACTTTGTAGTCTAGGATTTAGACTGCTGCTTCTTCATGCGTGGGATCATTTTTGATGTTGGCTTCTTCCCAGTGGATTATGTGAGAGAGATTAGGTTCATACTTTCTTAGCATTGACACATAGAACACATTATAACTTGAGGACATTTTGTTTGGTAGATCTAACTCACAGGTGCATTCTCTAATTCTTCTAAGTACTTCGAATGGACTAATGAATCTGGGTGACAACTTTCCTTTATATCCAAACCACTTGATGCATTTATGAGGGCTTATCCTTATGAACACTTTATCCCCTACTTGAAACTTTAGGGGTCTTCTCCTTTTATTGGCATAACTCTTTTGTCTACTCTATGTTGTGGCCAATCTCGTCTGTATATATTTTATTTGATTGCTCATCTCTTCTACTAGATCTAGCCCAGTAAACACGTGATCTTCAAGGCCAATAGGTTGGTGATCTATAGGGCCTCCCATAAGGAGCTTCATACGAAGCCATCTTTATACTTACTTGATAACTGTTGTTATAGGCTAACTCCACAAGGTGTAGGTACTTGCTCCAATTGCCCTTAAAATCAAGGACGCAAGACCTTAGCATGTCTTCTAGTGTTTGAATGACTCTTTCAAACTGACCATCAGTTTGAGGATAGAAAGTAATGCTCACGATGAGTATGGTACCCAACTCCTTCTATAAACTCTACCAAAACTGTGACGTGGATTGAGAGTCTTTGTTTGTTACTATCACCTTCATGGTCTTAGGTACGCCATAAAATCGTATTATCTCCTTCACATAGAGTTCTCCTAGCTTACTGACTTGGTCTGTGGATCTAATAGGTAAGAAATGTGCTACCTTAGTAAGATGATCGACAATCAACCATACAATACCTTTTCTTTTTTGACTCATGAGTAATTTGTTGACAAAGTATATGGCAATGTTATCCCACTTCTGTTCAGGGATTAGGAGTGGTTGTAACATTCCAGTGGGCTTTTTGTGCTTAGGCTTTACTTGTTGACAAGTTAGGCATTTAGAAACACACTTGGCTATGTCACTTTTCATTCCTCACCACCAGTAGGTCTTATAGAGATTTTGATACATCTTGTCACTGCTTGGATGCATCGTGTACTTGGTCTGATGGGCTTCATCTAGTATGGTATGCTTACTCTTCCATTCTGAGGCACTCAAATTCTATCTTCAAGCCTTGGGTAATTTTTAGCTATCTTGAAGTTAGTATGCTTATCCTGTTCAACTCCTTCTATCAGGCTTGTGAGCCACTTGTCTTGCCATTGTTTATCCTGATCTGATGTAGAAGATCTGGTTGGCTACTTGTCTTGCTTCTCATATGAAATCATACCCATATTATAATCCTAAATTAATTGATACATCTAACCATTTTCCTCCTCTTGTATGTTGAATTTTCAACTTTAGGCATTAGCTACCACGTTAGCCTTCCCTAGATGGTAGTGTAGTTAGAAATCATAGTCCTTTAGGAACTACATCCATCTCCACTACCTGGAGTTTAATTCCTTCTAGGTATTGATGTATTTCAAACATTTGTAATCCGAAAATAGATGAAACTTCTAGCCATAGAGGTAATGTTTCCAAATTTTTAAGGTGAATACAATGGCAACTAATTCTAAGTCATGGATTGAGTAATTTTGCTCATGGATCTTAAGTTGTCTCAAGGCATATAAAACAACCTTTTCTTCTTACATCAAAAGCATTTTTGTTCCTTTTTCTTACCCCATATGGATATTAAATAGAACAAGTTGTCTTTTTCCCAATGTAATCTTGAAAATGAACGTTTAAATTTCCCTCAAAAGTAAGTAAATGAATTCGAAACATATAACATGCGGTCAATCCAATTGTGACTGCACCCAATCCGTTCTATGAGGTATCCGTACATAGAACATAATCAACACCATGTGTAGGAGTGATTAAGATGGGGGTGGTAGTCAATCTCCTCTTTAGTTCTTGGAATGATTGTTCACACTTCTCATCTTGACTGAACTTTACTCCCTTTTTGGTAAATTTGGTTATGGGTTTGGCCAATTTGGATAAATCTTGGATGAATTTTCTGTAATATCTAGCTAGGACTAAGAAACTTCTTATCTTTGTAACTGTCTTTGGTTGCTTCTAGTCCATGACAGCTTCCACCTTCTAAGGGTCTACAAAGATGCCTTCTACTAATATTATATGGCCAAGGAACTTGACCATCTTCATCCAAAATTGGCACTTGCTGAACTTGGCATACAATTAGTTTCTCCTAAGGGTCTCCAACACAATCCTCAAGTGTTCTAAGTATTCAGCTTCTGACGTAGAGTAAATCAAGATGTCATCTACGAATACCACTATAAATTGGTCAAGGTATTGCGAAAACACTCGGTTTATTAGATGCATGAATGCTGCTAGTGCATTGGTCAAACCAAATGGCATCACTGTCAACTCAAAGTGCCCATACCGTGTCCTAAAAGTCGTCTTGTGAATATTTGACTCTCGAATTCTCAGTTGGTGATATCCTGACCTAAGATCAATCTTAGAGAAATGAGTGGCTCCTCCTAATTGATCATATAGGTTATCTATCCTTTGTATTGGGTACTTGTTCTTCATTGTCACCTGATTCAATTTTCGATAGTCAATACATAGTCTTATGGATCTATCTTTCTTCTTTACAAACATCACCAGAGCTCCCCATGGCGATTCACTTGGCCTAATGAATCCTTTTTCTTGGAGCTCATCTAGCCAAGTCTTTAATTCATTCAACTCTACTAATGCCATTCTATAAGGAGGTATGCTATAGGGTTGGTTCCAAGGTAAACTTCGATCTTGAATTCTGCTTCTCTAGTAGGTAATAGTATGGGTAAGTTATCTAGGAGTACGTCTTCATATTCTCAAACTACTTTTAAGTTTTGAATTCCTCTTTGTTCCTTAGGGTCTTCCTTAGAGAGTCTCTTCGGTTCATTTTTTTGCCTTAAGTAGTTCAACATAGCTATTATCAGACTTCTAGGTAATCTTTGCATATCAACATTGATTTTATGGGTTTCTCTAGAAGGTAATGTTATCATTGCTCACCTCTTAGGATAATCTATTTGTGCATGATACTGGTTTAACCAGTCCATCCCCAAGATTACATCATATCCATAAAATGGAAGTACACAATGGTCAACTAAGATCAGTTTATCCCCAAACCTAAGGTCACAACTACACATTCTTTTTGACATGATGGCAGTTCCTATGGGTATGGATACATTCAGAGTCATAAGCAATGTTTTTGTTACTAATTGCAACCTATATGCTAGTTTTTTAGCAACAAACAATTTCGTAACACCCAAATCAAACAACAATTTCACAACATATTAAAGAACAAGAATGTACCTTCCATTATAGGGACTTGATCCTCGAGGACATCAGTAACTGCAAACACTCTAGCCTAGTTCTGCCCACGACCCTGGTTTTGCCCTTGGTTAACATTTCGTTGTGCTTGAGGATGACCATTTCATCCTCTGCCCTGATTGTTCTGTGGTTGTTGTTGAGGGGTTTGAGTTGGTTGTCCTATAGGGTAGTTCTTTGCTATGTGTCCCCTCTGTCTACAAAGGAAACACAACCTCAACTTCTTTGCCTAGTGCTTCTATTCTTCTTTAGCATGGTGGGGTGGTATTTGTTGTTGAGTCTGAGATGCCTTCTTTCCATCATTCTTTTGTTTGGAGTTCTGCTTCTTCTGAGTTCCTTGGGAGTCTTTACCATTTCCCAACCTCCTATTTCTGTTCTTCAACTTTTGTTCAAAGTTGAGTTCTTGTTCAAATAACAACTCCTTCTCTATGACATCCCTGTTTGTTTTTTCGCCCATCGATATTATCACTTTTCGAATCTCGATCTAGAGACCCTCCGCAAATTTGTTAGCCTTCATCTTTTCTTCCCTGATCAGTTCAGGTGTGAACTTCACCAATTCGGTAAACCTGGTCTCATATTCTGCTACAACCATATCTTTTTACATAAACCTAACAAACTCAGACTACATCTTCCTCATGTAACCTCTGGGAATAATTTCTAATTGAACACTTCCTTGAAATCTTCCTAGTTCATTTCTTTGACATTGGTGTTTGGATCTGCCTTTATCATCTTCCACCAACTCCTAGCTAGTCCCTTAAGCTAATGGGTAGCTAGCACAACTCTACAAAGACCCATTACCCCTAATACATCTAGATGATCATCAAGCTCTTGGTACCAGTGGTCTACTGACATGTAATCAGATGTTCCATCAAATTGAGATGGCTGAGTTTCTGCAACTCCATCATCTCTTTGTTCCTTATCCTGAACCCCATCTTATGCCCTTTGGCGAATTAGAAACTCAGGTATAGGCACTAGTTACTACATAGGAATCAACTCTTTTATCTACGGCTACGACGTTGCTTGTGGGAATAACTTCTCATTGAACACTTCCTTGAAATCTTCCCAATTCATTTATCTAACATTGGTGTTTAGATCTACCTTCAACATCCTCCACCAGCTCCTAGTTGGTCCTTTAAACTGATGGGTAGTTGGCACAGCTCTATGAAGACCCATTGCCCTTAACACATCCAGATGATCATCAAGCTCCTGGTACCAGTGGTCTGTTGACATGCAGTCAGATGTGCCATCAAATTGAGATGGGCTAAGTTTCTGCAAATCCATCAACATGTCTTTTTTGTTCCTTATCCTCAATGCAATCTCGTGCCCTTTGACAAACTAGAAACTTAGGTACAGGAACTAGCTACTACATAAGAATTTGCTCCTGTATTGGCGGCCACGGTGCCGCTTGTGGCAACATCTGAGCCAATGCCCTCATAATCTATTCCGTAACCCTCCTGGTGATCTCTATTAACAACTCATGAGTCAGCATATGCCTCAACAACACCAATTTATGCCTCTTATCCTTGTGGTTTAGTCTCTTCTGATACGGTAAACCTAGTAGCATATCTCTTGGATCCAACCATTATCTATAAGTCAAAAGCCATTTTAGTATCTGATAAGGTATCACAAAAAGTTTTGAGCTAATTATAATATTGGGTGCACAACCCATCCTCCTTTATCCTCAAGATACAAAACATTTTTCCAGACTTGAGAAAATGATTGCCCCAACCTTAGTAGTTTGTCGTGATGATTCCCTCAAACTTTTCATTTCGTTTGTGCTACCATGATTCTAGATTCATGTTTCTAAGTTCTCGATTTGTTCAGTGACCTATTAGTTTATTCTTCTAAGTTCTATTTGAGGGTTTTAAGGCCATCTAATGTTGTTAGGTATAGAATTTTGTCTCATAATCACAATGAATGATATAAACATATATTCATGAATTTAAACAAGTAAAACATGCTTTTAAATCAACCATTCAATCATTCAGTCATGCAAGTTCATGCTAGCATAGCGAAATTCCAAGTTTCCATCTGTGCCTCCGAGTTCAAGCTTTCCATACCACCCTTACCCATTGACACAGGCTTCCACTCAGAGTTTTTACTACACCCAACCAATTTCACGATGCCTTGACAACTAAGGTTTCCCTAGCCCTATTATACTTAACCGTCCCATACCAGCCAAGCATAGGGAAACAAGCTCTTTCAAAGTTATCAATCATTCACCAAACATGACCACTCATTCTTGAGTTCAGGATTCCTCCATTACCCCAAATTCTTATGCATCCTATACCACCTAGAAACAATAGATACAAGATCCTCTTGATCTTGTGTCCTGACCTAACAAGTTTTCTATTTCCACACATTTTTAGTTTCTAACCTATGCCCTAAAAGTTTTCATTTATGATCCACTATGCCACCCTTGGCAACACCCAAGTCTCTACTTAATGTCTCTTCCTAGACCTAAGATCTCAATATCTGGTTGAATCCTACAACCTTTATCCATTTTTTAATACCACCTTTGGTACTACCTTTGTACTCTAGTACGTTCCCTACCTTTAAATTCCACCTCTTAGTTTTTCGTAGAAAATAAATGAGTTCTTCAACTTTGACTAATTGTATGAGTGGGTGGGACAACCTTTAGTTGGGTGGCGAGACCGAAGTTCGCTTAACAGCGGACCTTCTAGAATAGGATAACTCATCTCTCTTTCAATATTAAGCTTTACTTGGGACAAGGCTTATCCACTATCTGCTCAACTCGTAATCCTTGTATCTAGAAAAAACATTTGAAAACATATATTTCTTTTGAAAAATAGATTTTCAAAATGATTTTAAATTTCAAAATAGGAAGTAGGGCATTCTAAGTAACTCGAGTAAAGGTCTTACCTAATGATTTAACTCTTTCTGATTCTTGCCTAGTACATCTACTGAATGAGCTCTGATACCACCTTTGTAACATCCCGCCTTCCTTGAATCTTCACACGTGGACCACACCACTTAGCTGAGAGGTGGGCAGACATTACTTTATTTCATTCTTTCCATTCTAGTCCCACACCTCAAGGATTTTCAGAGTAACATTAACTCATAAACATTCTCAAATAGATAAGAGAAAATGTTAAGAAAATAATTAAATATAATTAATCAAATAAAAAAGATACAAAACCCTTAATGTTTATTACAGCGAAAATAATCTAAATATTTAAACAATATTGGGCCGGCATGCCCTACAATTTAATAAAATCTAAGGAAACATTGTCTATGTGAAATTCATGTAGTCTCTGATTTTTAGTTCCCTAAAATGTTAGAAAAAGGAAGAGTGCGCACAAAGTCTAGTGGATCATTCTAAATATTTAAGTCATTATTTCAATAAATAAGACATACATGTCAAACACTTTCAAATATTACATGGTTCAATCAATTCATTGTTTAACAATTGTAGTTAAGACCAAAAGAGTTAACCTCGATGTTTTCTTTCTACACATTCTCATCAAAGGAGCAAAGGGCAATCTTTTATGCCATTTTCCAATTGATCTAGGGTCACACCAATTATCCAATAACTAGGGTCTCGTCCATTGTTCCATTCTATTGAACTAGGGACAACCCCATCGTTCTTTTCATGAGAACACCCATAGTAATCCCCTGTGGGACACTGAGCTAGTAAATGGTTACAATCTTCATTAATCTTTCATCATGCGTAACATATCAAACATAATAAGCATAGACACGAATTGAACAAAAAACGTAGTAAGCATAGAACACATCATCTTATATCATGCATCTTCATTCATGGAAGCCTAAGCATGCATATTCTAGGCATGGAACATTCAATTCAAAAGGTCATACATATTCAATGAAGCACACATGTAAAACTTTTTTGAATCAAAATAATGAATTGAAACTTAGAAGTCACTTCCACCTCAATTCTAATCCCTTTGATCTTTGATCCTTCAACCTTGAAAATCAAGATTAATCATTTAATAACGTGTTGCTAACCTTCATCAATCATGATCTAATGGTATTACATCATACATGGTCTCTAATATGCAAAACTATCACCTTAGGTAAGCCTAAACATGGTATTGGGTCATTATACCATGGTAGGAATATGTGTTACCATGATCATCGGTGTGAAGGGGTGAAAAACTAATGGATTTTTGGGTCACTACCATGGTAAGCTATCCTAGTAGTCTGTGGAACTTAGTTGTACTACCGCGGTAGCAAATTGCATTATCGTGATAATCTGTATGAGACTAATTTTCTAGGTGTTTTCTACTCATTTTGTGCACTCCTATGGCCATGTTATCCTATTGGCTTGTCTTTTATAACATAAAATATGTAAATTGAGATTGAAATAGAGTGTTTATACCTCTGTGGAACTCTCCAACTCCTTGGTTGATCAATACTCCTTCAAATAACAATCTTTTGAACAAAAGAACTCTTTCCTCACCTTCCACTACTCAAGTTGAGGTCTAATATAACTTAGAGAACGAATAAATGCTAAGAGGGAGGTAGAGAGAGAAAGAAGAAAACTTGTTCGTCCTTGCTGGGATGAAGGGAATGATGTGCAATGCTTAGGTTTATATAATAGAGTGCCAACGGGCAAAGTTTGGAATGTTTGGGATGTCCACACTATAAAAACCTTTCTAAAAGCCCTAATTTATTGTTCTTCACGCACATAGTTTAGTAATAATCATATTTAGAAGTTATTACATTTAGAGGTTTCCCATAGCGAATTGGCGACTTTTTAAACTCTATTTTTGTGCAACTTGCACGCACTACCACAGTAGTCATGCTCTATTTTTGAACTCAGTTTCTTTCGATTTTTCTGGTTTTTCGCTGCACTACCGCAATAATGGATTTGTAACACCCCAACCCTCGTATCTTTTAAGCATTGGACACAACCAACATTCTCTTGACGGTGGATTAAACCAAACGGTGGGTTGGGCCGGTGCTACTTTACAAGTGACACACACTTGACTTTCTTTCTATTTCAATTATTTCATGCCTGATTGTATTTAATAGAACATGACTTAAATTTAGGAATTTAATAAGGCAATAATAAAAAAATAACCGAAATTCATAAACTCAATTAATTAAATAAAATTGAGTACATAATTTGATTAAAAAATTTATTACAGTGGAAGTCTTAAAACTTGGGCAACATGCCCTTACATAGGAATTAAAAAAAAAACATTTTAAATAAAAGAACCTAACTAATTTTCATGGTCTTCATGTAAATCAATTACTTGAAAAATAGAAGGAAGGGGTGAGCACATAGCCCAATGGATCTTTCTAAACATTTAAATCATTATTTCAATTCAAACAAACCAAGCATATCAAACACTTTTGTACATTAGGCGATTCAAAAAATTTCTTGTTTATGGTTGACATTCGGACCTCAAGAGTTTAATCTCTGTGTTCCACATCATGGGGAGAGAGAATGACAAACGAAAACTCAAACCCCAATATCTATGAAGTGGGATCACTTTTGGAAACCCAGTTAAAAATCATCAAAAGTAAACCGGCAAGCCGAGTCGGGGGGTGGAACACACACGATGATACAATGTAGTCCATCATCGTGCCGGTACATGGATTGAATCATTATTTAATCTTTTCTTAGTGATAAAATACACAATATTGGATTAAACCATCGATGAAATATATACAAAACATGAATCATTAAATATTTATTCATGGTACAATTCATGTATAACATGCATCAAAATTCTTAATTTCTAAACATGCATGACATATATATTTGTTGACGATCCTGCAAGTGAACAGGATCGTAGTAGTAATACCGGTGAGACCGGATATCGTCCTCAGGGAAAAAGTTCTTGTTGGTGTAAGTTAAAGCCCAATCTAGCGTTGGTTTTAGTTTTATCAAGACGTTCAATTCAGTTTGATAAGCAATT